>JALBCR010001609.1:0-50000 GCA_030710515.1 Abscondita cerata | reverse complement strand
ACTTATGCTTTTGTAGGGACGTCCTTACTGAATATAAACTTAAGTTTTTGGGATTTCAACCCCTTTCAGAACCCCTACCCATAATCGGAAAACGGTTATAGGGGAAGTCGGGGCAAAGTGAACTTTCTTTATAAATTTTAAATCTTTCGCGCCAGTTAAATCGTTTACCATTTCAACGTTGCATATTTAAGTTGGCAGCATTGTGCTATATGTCAGAATTCGCAGTGGAAAGCAAGTAAAGTTTGGCATTGGTTTTTTGTTTTTTTGATGCGAAATTCTAATATAGCAAGGAAGTAGAGTAATGTATAAGTCAATTAGTTGATAAGTATTTCGAATATTCTTAATACCTAGTTTTTAGCAACTAGTATAAAGTAGTTTTTCTGAAAAATTAAAACAAAATGTCTTCACGATTTTACATTAACCTCACTTGTCAGAAATATTATGAATTGGGGCAAAGTGAACTTTTTGGTACGGGGCAAAGTGATCCAGCGGTTCACTTTGCCCCTGATATTTTCAATGGTAGTTTGTATTTATTTGAATTTGTTTTTTTCCAATAACTAATTGAAATTTAGATGTTTTGATCTGTTTATAAAAAAAATTATTTTTATTCCTATAAAAAATTTTGCTGGAATGGTTACACATATTAATTTTGTGTTTTTCTTTTTCAGGTAAAATATGTTCGCAAAACTAAACATCAATCTTGGTCAGAGGAGTCAATGAAAAATGCAATTGATGCTGTGCGACAAGGACGATTAAAATATAAAACAGCTTCTGGTCAATTTAATGTTCCGGCAGCAACATTATTTCGAAGAATTAAATCGGACAAAGAGTCTGATATGGCAGCGAAAAAAGGGCGCGACGATTTAAAATTGTTTTTTCGCTGGAGCAAGAACGGGAATTAAAAGAGCACATTCTCGATATGGAACGACATTTATTTGGATTAACTATCTATAATTTTAGACATCTTGCTTATCAATTTGCCGAGTCAAATAATATTTCCCACTGCTTTTCTCATACAAAAAAGTTGGCAGGAACAGATTGGGTCTCCAATTTTATGGATAGACACCAGAATTCTAGCCGAATTTTTAACTGCGACCAGACCGGAATTAGTACAGTTCCTAATAAACCATCTAAAGTACCGTATTAGAAACCATATTAAAAAAACTACATAAATTTGTAAGCACCTTTTACTGAAAACAAATCTGAGTTTTTAAAATTCCAACTCCCCCCTCCGGACTCCTCCCTATAATCGCAAAAACGGTTATATTATTTAGTCCAGGAAAAATGTCATTTGAGTGGGAAATTATTGCGCAAACGGAAAAAAACTACTTATGCTTGTAGGGACGTCCTTACTTAATATAAACTTAAGTTTTCGGGATTCCAACCGCTTCCAGAACCTCTACCCATAATCAAAAAAACAGTTATATTACTTTATTTCTAGAAAGTATAACCGTATTAGACATCGTATTAGAAAAAAAACTACATAGATTTGTAAGGATCTTTGCTGAATATAAATCTGAGTTTTCAAGATCTTAACTCTCCTTTCGGAGCTCCCCCCCCCCTCTATAATCACAAAAACAGTTATATTTAGTCCTGGGAAAATGTAATTTGAGTGGGAAATAATCGCGCAAACGGAAAAAACTACATAGGCTTTTCGGGACGTCCTTATTGAATATAAACTTAAGTTTTTGAAATTTCAACCCCTTCTAGAATCCCCACCCATAATCGGAAACACGGTTATATTACTTTATTTCCAGAAAGTATAACCGTATTAGAGACCGTATTGGGAAAAAAACTACATAGATTTGTAAGGATCTTTGCTGAATATAAATCTGAGTTTTCAAGATCTTAACTCTCCTTTTGGACCCCCCTCTCTATAATCACAAAAACGGTTATATTTAGTCCTAGGAAAATGTAACTTGAGTGGGAAATAATCGCGCAAACAGAAAAAACTACATAGGCTTTTCGGGACGTCCTTATTGAATATAAACTTAAGTTTTTGAAATTTCAACCCCTTCTAGAATCCCCACCCATAATCGGAAACACGGTTATATTACTTTATTTCCAGAAAGTATAACCGTATTAGACACCGTATTGGGAAAAAAACTACATAGATTTGTAAGGATCTTTGCTGAATATAAAACTGAGTTTTCAAGATCTTAACTCTCCTTTCGGACTCCCCCCCCCTCTATGATCACAAAAACGGTTATATTTAGTCCTGGGAAAATGTAATTTGAGTGGGAAATAATCGCGCAAACGGAAAAAACTACATAGGCTTTTCGGGACGTCCTTATTGAATATAAACTTAAGTTTTTGAAATTTCAACCCCTTCTAGAATCCCCACCCATAATCGGAAACACGGTTATATTACTTTATTTCCAGAAAGTATAACCGTATTAGACACCGTATTGGGAAAAAAACTACATAGATTTGTAAGGATCTTTGCTGAATATAAATCTGAGTTTTCAAGATCTTAACTCTCCTTTTGGACCCCCCCCTCTATAATCACAAAAACGGTTATATTTAGTCCTAGGAAAATGTAACTTGAGTGGGAAATAATCGCGCAAACAGAAAAAACTACATAGGCTTTTCGGGACGTCCTTATTGAATATAAACTTAAGTTTTTGAAATTTCAACCCCTTCTAGAATCCCCACCCATAATCGGAAACACGGTTATATTACTTTATTTCCAGAAAGTATAACCGTATTAGACACCGTATTGGGAAAAAACTACATAGATTTGTAAGGATCTTTGCTGAATATAAAACTGAGTTTTCAAGATCTTAACTCTCCTTTCGGACTCCCCTCTATGATCACAAAACGGTTATATTTAGTCCTGGGAAAATGTAATTTGAGTGGGAAATAATCGCGCAAACGGAAAAACTACATAGGCTTTTCGGGACGTCCTTTATTGAATATAAACTTAAGTTTTGAAATTTCAACCCCTTCTAGAATCCCCACCCATAATCGGAAACACGGTTATATTACTTATTTCCAGAAAGTATAACCGTATTAGACACCGTATTGGAAAAAAACTACATAGATTTGTAAGGATCTTTGCTGAATATAAATCTGAGTTTTCAAGATCTTAACTCTCCTTTCGACTCCCCTCTATGATCACAAAAACGGTTATATTTAGTCCTGGGAAAATGTAATTTGAGTGGGAAATAATCGCGCAAACGGAAAAACTACATAGGCTTTCGGGACGTCCTTATTGAATATAAACTTAAGTTTTTGAAATTTCAACCCCTTCTAGAATCCCCACCCATAATCGGAAACACGGTTATATTACTTTATTTCCAGAAAGTATAACCGTATTAGAGACCGTATTGGAAAAACTACATAGATTTGTAAGGATCTTTGCTGAATATAAATCTGAGTTTTCAAGATCTTAACTCTCCTTTTGGACCCCCTCTCTATAATCACAAAAACGGTTATATTTAGTCCTAGGAAAATGTAACTTGAGTGGGAAATAATCGCGCAAACAGAAAAAACTACATAGGCTTTTCGGGACGTCCTTATTGAATATAAACTTAAGTTTTTGAAATTTCAACCCCCTCTAGAATCCCCACCCATAATCGGAAACACGGTTATATTACTTTATTTCCAGAAAGTATAACCGTATTAGACATGGTATTGGAAAAAAACTATATAGACTTGTAGGGATCTTTGCTGCATATAAATCTGAGTTTTTAAAATTCCAACCCCCTTCTCCGGACTCCTCCCATTATTGCAAAAACCGCTATATTTAGTGCAAGGAAAATGTCATTTGAGTGGGAAATTATCGCGCAAACGGAATTAAGTACATAGGCTGGTCGGGACGTCTTTACTGAATATAAACTTAAACTTTTAAAATTCTAACCTCCTCCAGAACCCCCACACATAAACGGAAAAATGGTTATATTACTTTATTTCCAGAAAGTATAACCGTATTAGACACCGTATTGGGAAAAAAACTACATAGACTTGTAAGGATCTTTGCTGAATGTATATCTGAGTTTTTAAGATCTCAAATTCCTCTCCGGAACCCCGCCCCCCTCTCTATATTTACAAAAATGGTTATATATAGTCCAGGGAAAATATCATTTGGGTGGAATATACTTGCGCAAACGGGAAAAAACTACTTATGCTTATAAGGACGTCTTTACTGAATATAAACTTAAGTTTTCGAAATCCCAACCCCCTTCAAAATCCACACCCATAATCGAAAAAACGGTTATATTACTTTATTTCCAGAAAGTATAACCGTATTAGACACCGTATTGAAAAAATAACTACATAGACTTGTAAGGATCTTTGCTGAATATATCTCTGAGTTTTTAAGATCTCAACTTCCCCTCCGAACGGGAAAAACTACTTATGGTTGCAGGGACGTCTTTACTGAATATAAACATAAATTTTCGGGAACCCAACCTCTTCTAGAACCCCTACCCATAATCGGAAAGACGGTTATCTGACTTTATTTTCAGAAGGTATAACCGTATTAGACACCGTATTGGTGAATTGTAAGAATCTTTGCTAAACTGAGTTTTCAAGACCTCAACTCTCCCTACGGATTCCCCCGCTCTATAATCACAAAAACAATTAAATTTAGTCAAGGAAAATGTCATTTGAGTGTAAAATACTCGCACAAACGGAAAAAAGTACATGGGCTGGTAGGGACGTCTTTACTGAATATAAACTTAAGTTTTCGGAATTCCCACCCCTTCTAGAACCCCTACCCATAATCGGAAAAACGGTTATATTACTTTATTTCCAGAAAATAAAACCGTATTAGACACCGTATTGGAAAAAAAACTACATAGACTTGTATAGGGATCTTTTACTGAATACAAATATGAGTTTTCAAAATTCCAACTCCTCTTGTCCGGACTTCTCCCTATAATCGCAAAAACGGTTATATTACTAAATAAGTCCAGGGAAAATGTCATTTGAGTGGGAAATTATCGTGCAAACGGAAAAAGTACATATGCTTGTCGGGACGACTTTACTGAATATAAACTTAAATTTTTGGAATTTTAACCCCCTCCAGAACGCCCACCCATATTCGGAAAAATGGTTATATTACTATATTTTCAGAAAGTATAACCGTATTAAACACCGTATTCGAAAAAAAACTACATAGACTTGTAGAAAACTTTGGTGAATATCAAAGTGAGTTTTCAAGATCCCAACTTCCCTCTCCGGACTCTCCCCCTTCCTATAATCACAAAATGGTTATATTTAGTCCAGGGAAAATGTGGTTTGAGTGGAAAATAATCTCGAAAACGGAAAAACTTAAGTTTTCCGGATCTCAAGCCCTTCTAGAACCCCTACCCATAATTGGAAAACGGTTATATTACTTTATTTTCAGAAAGTATAACCGTATTATAAACCCTTTTGGAATAAAAACTACATAGACTTGTAAGGATCTTTTACTAAATACAAATCTGAATTTTTAAGATCCCAACTTCCCCCTTCGGAATCCTTCCTATAATCACAAAAACGGTTATATTTAGTCCAGGGAAAATGTGGTTTGAGTGGAAAATAATCGCGAAAACGGAAAAAACTACATATGCTTGTAGGGACGTTCTTACTGAATATAAACGTAAGTTTTCGGGATCCCAAGCCCTTTTAGAACCCCTACCCATAATTGGAAAAACGGTTATATTACTTTATTTTCAGAAAGTATAACCGTATTAGGAACCATTTTGGAAAAAAAACTACATAGACTTGTAAGGATCTTTTACTAAATACAAATCTGAATTTTCAAGATCCCAACTTCCCCCTTCGGACTTCTCCCTATAAAAACATTATTACATTATTTAGTCCAGCGAAAATGTCATTTGAGTGAAAAATAATCGCGGAAACGGAAAAAACTACTTATGCTTGTAGGGACGTTCTTACTGAATATAAACTTAAGTTTTTGGGATTTCAATCTTTTCCAGAACCCGTACCCATAATTGCTGTTTATAAAACTGAGTTTTTAAAATACTAACTCCTTTCTCCGGACCCCTTCCCCCCAATAATCACAAAAACGGTTATATTTGGTCCAGGGAAAATGTGATTTGAGTGGAAAATAATCGCGAAAACAGAAAAAACTACATATGCTTGTAGGGACGTTCTTACTGAATATAAACTTAAATTTTTGGAATACCAACTCCCTCTAGAACCCCCACCCATTACTGGAAAAACGGTTATATTACTTTATTTCCAAAAGTATAATTGTATTAGAAACCGTATTTGAAAAAATCTACATAGACTTATAGGGATATTTGCTGAATATAAATCTGAGTTATCAAGATCTCAACTTCTCCCTCCGGACTCCCCTCCATAATCCCAAAAATGGTTAGGTATATTAATTTAGTCCAAGCAAAATATTATTTGAGTGGGAAACAATCGCGCAAACTGAAAAAAATACATAGGCTTGTCGGGACGTCTTTACTGAATATAAACTTAAATTTTTTAAATCCCAACCCTCTTCAGAACCTCCACCCATAATCGGAAAAACGGTTATATCACTTTCTTTTAAAAAAGTGTCACTATATTAGTTCAGGGAAAATGTCATTTGATGGGAAATAATCGCCCAAAAGGAAAAAACTACATAGACATGTAGGGATGTGCTTGTTGAATATAAATCTGAGTTTTCGGGATCCCAATACCTACAGAACCATGATCGCAGAAACGGTTATAGAACTTTCTTGCGAAAAAGTATAACGTATTAACCTAAGGAAAATGTCATTTGAATGTGAAATAGTCGCGCAAACTTAAAAAAAAAACTACATAGACTTGTAGGGACGTTCTTGCTAAATATAAATCTGAGTTTTTGGGATCCCAGCCTTCCGCACTCGCCCTGCCCCTAATTGCATAAACCATTATATTATTTTAATCGGTTATAACTCGCGATGCTGCGGGTCCAACGTGATCGTTTTACGGAAGATTTTGAGGAATAAAATTTCAATCCTCTCATCCTAAGTCAAAAAATCGATACTTAGCAACAAATGGAGGAAATGTACGAATCCTGGAGTTTTGAAGGATACCATTCTGTTCAGTTTTAACGCCTGCCATTTTTGATCCTTTTCGACATATGCCACTGCAAAGGGGGGTAAATTTTTGGAAGTTGCATTTTTCCGCTATTTACCGCGTGTAGTAGCAACTCTAGCAAAGTCAAATTGGCGTATTTTCGCATCAAGACGCAAATACCAAACGTAGTCCCAACCAGTGGCGGCTCGTGGTCAATCATACTGGGAGTTCAAAAATTAATTTAAAAAATAGACATACTTAAAAAAATATAAATAACTCAAATGCACCGCAAAATTTTATACAATCTACAATTCTGTTCAAAATATAGCGATTTTTCGAAACATTCTCATTAAAATCTCTAAGGGATTTTCTGTAAGCATTGTCTAGCTGTGTACGAATATCAACATTTCCTACGGTTGCAAAATTTACCGAGCATTTCATGTGTTCTGCAGACGAAACATGTTTTTTATTTCCTCTTTTAAATGTTTTAAATCTCTGACACCGGATTTGGACTATAGCGAGTCTGACGAGTCTTTAGAAAATAATAAACAAACAAAACAGTAAAATACAGTTGATACTTCACAACCACATATCCAGTTAGCTAAATCGTACATTACCTTGCGAAAGTTTCAAGTTTCAATATAAATTCTTAAATTGATTTAAAACACGCGAAAATCGAATCAAAAATCGAGCGTAGTTGTACACCCTATAGCTATACGAAGTCAACGTAAACTGCGGGACTCGGCTCATGACCCAAAGTTGTTTATTGTTTCGGACGTTCGCGTTTATTCGGGCGCTGCACGTTTTTCGAGTTTTTCTGGGTAGATCTAATTCAATGAGGACAATTCGCACCGCCAGCCCAAGGTTGAAGAGAATGAATTACTAACGACGGCCGATAAATTTGAAGTTATTGTACTTGCGACTTAATTACCTATTTTAATAAAACACTTAATAATGAATATTTTTTTATATATTGTCAAAATTTTTGGGAGGTCATTGACCAAATGACCATATGGATAAGCCGCCGCTGGTCCCAACAGCTCCGCAACCGAATGTCGACGTGCAACCTCAAAGAAACAGACGCGAGGATTATCAATCCCATCAAGACTAGCGATTGAAGTTACCGAAAATCGAATTGAAAAAAATCAGCGGAGAATTACGGGAGTGGCTACAAATTTGGAGTCTCTTCAAAAATATTCACAAAGATCAACAAATCACTAAGGAGGACAAGTTCCAGTATTTAGTCCAAGCGATGGTGACAGATTCAAAGGCAAAGTGATTTTGTGAATAGTTATCCACCGACCGCTGAAAATTATGAGAAGGTAATAGAAAGTTTAAATACAAGATTTGGTAAAAATGAATTGTTAATTGAATTGTATGTGCGTGATTTGCGTAATTTGGTATTGAACAAAAGTGGAAAGACAGGAAAACAGCAGTCAGTCGGGAGTCTTTATGATAAAACTGAACATGTAATACGGGCAGTCATCGACTCCGCATCACATCACTCGTACATCTTGGCAGAAGTCGCAGAGAAAATGGAATTCAAGGAAATCGGCAATAGAACAATGATCCATTCTTTGTTTGGCGGCGCTAAAACTCAGAATCACAAACGGTATCGTGTTCGTCTACGAAGCCTCGATGGAGAATTTGCCTGCAATTTTGAAGCGTTAGAACAATGCAGCATTTGTTCCGAAATACCCAAGGCGACTTATGGACCATGGATGAAAGAACTGAGCAGAAAGTCTGTTAAACTCTCAGATATTGAGAGCGAAAACGAACCAATTTCTCTTCTGATCGGCGCAGACATAGCTGGCAAGCTTCTTACTGGACGAATTGTTCGATTAACTTCTGGAGTTACAGCAGTTGAGACAAAGTTTGGATGGACTTTAATGGGCAAGAATCCTTCTCACGTTTGTCAACGTGGCAACAACGTCTACTAAAGAACAGCATCAAGAAAAAGTCCTACAAAACTTTCGAGAGTTTACAACGAACGAACAAAGTCGTTATGAGATTTCTTGGCCCTGAAAGGAGAATAATCCAATATTACCAGAAAATCGTGCGACTGCTGAGAGATGATTGAATAATACCGTCAAGAAGCTGCAACAAGATGGACTTTTTCATGCCTACGATGATGTCTTTCAAGAATGGTTGAAAGAAGAGATAATTGAAGAAGTTCCCGACAACGAGATACAAGAATATGGACATTACCTACCCCACAGACATGTCGTCAACGAAAATAGCACGACTCGAATCCGCCCAGTCTTCGATGCTTCGTTAAGAGAGAGAAATGGTCCTTCATTAAATCAGTGCTTGGAAGTAGGACCAAATTTCATCGAGTTGATACCTGAATTGTTAATTCAAATTAGATAACAGAAATTTGGAGTGATAGCAAATATTCGAAAAGCATTTCTTCAAATTAGCATCGCGAAGAAGGTTCGAGATGTTGTGAGGTTTCTGTGGAAAAGGAATCCCGAAGATGATAAGCTCGTAGTTTATTGACATTGTCGTGTCGTCTTTGGCGTATTAAGCAGTCCTTTCTTGTTGGGAGCAACTATTGATCTACACTTGAAGAATATAGCTCGAGAATTGCCTGAAGAAGAAGTCGACGTAGTACATAACTTAGCAAAGTCTTTCTATGTCTTTCTACGATCGAAGAAGTTAAGGATTTCGAAGAAAAGACAACCCAGTACAAAAAAAAAAAAAATTTAATAAAAAGTAGGTAAAAAAAATAAAAAAAATAAATAAAAAAAAAAAAAAATTCTTTAAAATTTAAAAAAAAAAAAAAAAAATAAATAAAAAATAAAACTCATTTTTTAAAAAAAAATCACTATAAATTTATAAAACAAAAATTTTGGCACCTACACAGAAGATATTCGACCCAATTGGTATCGTGTGTCGAGTAATCATCTGTCCAAAGATGATTTTACGGGCATTGTGGACTACGAATAAAGAATGGGGTGAACAGGTCGATGAAACGATAGCAGTTGCCTTTCTACAATGGTTAAAGGATATAGAAAGTCTTTGCGAAGTGAGAATTCCTAGATGGGCCTTTGGAGGAAACAGTGAATACTTGGAGCTCGTTTGTTGCACACTGTCACCAAAGCCTTGAATCGTCCAGATCTAAAAGTGTTTTGTTAGACAGATTTATCTACAGCGCTTGCATGGATCTATAGAGAGAATTTGACTGATCCAACTTTGTGGCGGCATGTACCGAGGGAATTAAATCCAGCAGATCTTCCGTCAAGAGGCTGTTCCGCAAGAGAGTTTGTCAAATCTAAATGGTGGGAAGGCCCACAGTGGTTATCAAATCTAGAAGAAAATTGGCCTTCCACTCATGTTCAAGTAGACGGAGATATAGTAACAAGCGAGATGATGAAAGGAGCGTTGAAACAGCAAGTTTCATCAATGCTCGTCGTTAATGCAGTGAAGAATGATCAAGAAGCTTGTGAAAATTTAATTAATACTGATATTTCGTATGAGAAAAGTCTACGAAGACTCGCATGGATGATGAGGTTCATAAATAATTGTCAAGAACATCCAGCAAGGCGAATTAAGTCCTACTTGAAGGTAGAAGAACTCAATGCTGCAGAGTTAATGATAGTACGACCGGTGCAACGATTATTTCCTTTGGAAACACATTCAAGAGAAGAATTGTATAATGATCTAAAGATTGCTATCAAAAGAAGAAAAATCAGCGAAGAAAATAAATGTCTTTCTGCTGATGAAGACCAAAAGATGTTTTACCTGAGAAGATAAAACGCGTACGCGCAGTGGAAGACTAGTGAAGCCACCCTGTCATCAACTCAAGGTGGGAGAATGTTGGAACGAATGAGTAATTTTGAACTTAAATGTGAGAACAATTGGAACGAAAAGTTGTGTGAAAGTTCAGAGTGCTTCCGTTGCTAGGACGTTTCTGAATGTTTGACGTTTGTTTGATTGATTGGTTGTTTTATCTCGCTGACTGCTGTTGTAATTTTGACATTTTCTATTAAATCCATTTTTATTAAATTATCAGACTATTTATTTACGCAACTAATACTGATTTAACAAAGTTTGCGCGGCGACTATTTCGTATCATTTTTATTTATCTACAAAAGCTGACACAGATTCGGAACAAGAGTCAATCAACGCATTATCACCTGCGCCATGGAGGAATCGCACTATTACAAGAGAGTACAAATTATTGGCAAAGATATTGACTTGCTGATATTGCAAACTGCTCTTGCTGTCGAGAATAATAACATCGTTCTTTGAAAGCCAGGAAAGAAAATGTCCTTCAAAAATATTACACATCAAACAGTTTCTTACGGAAAGTAGACTTGAAGCAGCACATTGTCTTCCTTCATGCCTTCAGCAAGTGCGACACAACATCGGGCTTCTTCAATTTTGATTAAATTAAATTTCTCAACAATGGAAAATACAACAAAATGTTGTGCGCACAAATTGAACAAAATCAATTAAAAAATTCGAATTAAACAATATTTTAATGGGCCTCGACAACTGTGCGCTGACGCGCTTGAGAGCTGTGTTCCGAATCACGTTGCGCTACCCGCCGAGAGCTATTTTTTTTGTAAAAACTACTAATCCTAACTTAAACTATTGAAGCTTGATTGGAAATATATGAAAGACAATGTACAAATATTTTTAGAACACAATATTCTATAGTTACCGAATAAACTATAACAATGTGAATTGTTTATGTCTCGGAATCTAAATAAACAAATAACAACTTTTTTTATTTTTTTTTTTAATACAAATCAATTCTCACTTATTCTTAGTTATGAAAGGTGTAGAAGTAGAAATTTTGTGGTATTTTTTAGATTCTCTGGAAAAAAATATTACGTCATCAAGAAACAAAATTTTTTAATACAGGATTGTGTTTTGTAAAAGCAAATTGCGTATTTTAGTTACTGCTGGTGTGTTAGTTATAAGCCCTTAAAGAAACGACAACTCACCACCTTTTCAAGGGGCGCTACTTTTTAAGAGGGAAGAGGCTTCTACCGGCCTAGGCCATATAAACCTGTAGACGGAGAACCGGCGATAGCATGCCGCATTAAGACTGAATATCTTTCCAACATACATGATTTTAAAATATAAATTTTTAATCATTATATTTGAATGGTTTTTTTTAAGAATATAGGCATATTTTAGCTGTATAGTATTGAATCAAAATTTATCAATCAATAATCAGTCGTTCCAAACATACCACTCTCCTCTTTTGGATCTTCATATATGATGTCCGTGTCCCTGTTATCACAAGATTTTTTTTAATGGTGGGCGTTGGTTTGCCGCAACAAGCTCAAGTGGCCCACTCCTCAGTCACCCGTGACTTGTGGTATCACCTAAAACGGTATTTTTCGCTAAGTCACAGCCTCAAAAAGTTTAAAGATTAAATCAAAATTTGTCTAAATTATAGAAAAAAAAACATTTTAACGTTAAACTCAAAACTAATCAATTGAAAGTAACATGCTAGTATTGCCGCACGTAACTTAAAGAGCAAAATGATAGACTTAAAAACTCATACACATAGATGTGAACAAATGCCAGACCATCGCAGCAAGCTGATCTTAATTAGACATCGTTGATTATGTGGTAAGTACGTATATTGTAGATATTTATAGTTTATCAGTTTCCAGTAGCATGTGTTTTAGGTACCGAGCCACTGCGAATGCCGAGTCACATCTTATTTATTGGGCTACTTATAGGTTACTGCTAGAAAACTTTACAGATCGAAGAGCACAGAATATGATAATCAGACAAGGAAGTATCGAAATATTTGTGCCAGTTTTCATGTGGGTTTAATGCTAGATGATGTTTCTCATAAAGCGTTAATTTATTAAAGTGCTTGTCTAGTCATACTGTATATATCAGAAATAAATAATTAAAGAAAACGAAATATTTGTATAGGAATAGCAACGAAAACTTTCCGAGGTGTATGGCTGATTGCCTATACTCAGTGAGTCTACATGTGTGTTTTGTTGGATGCCTATTTATGAAGGGATATGTTCCTCTCTCTCTTTGCTTTTTTATTATTTTCGTCCCAAGGTAAACAATTATGTTCCATGAATTAGTAGAAGAAAAGTAGTATAGCAGTACCGATCCTGGAACACATCGGATACTTAGACCACGACGGATACTGTGTGGTGGGGGAATTAAGATTCCCGGATACTTTGTACTGGGGGAACTTGACCACAAGATGGCGGCAATTTCAGGGCGTGTTCAGGACCGCAAAATGGCGGATCACAAGATGGCGGTAATTTTGGGGGCGGGTTCTGGTCTACAAAATGGCGGTAACTTTGGGGGCGGGTTCTGGTCTACAAAATGGCGGATCACAAAATGGCAAAAATTTTGGGGTTGGGTTCAGGTCTACAAAATGGCAGACTACAAGATGGCGGTAACTTCGAAGGCGGGTTCAAGACCACAAAATGGCAAACTACAACATGACGGATAATCACGTCCGGGCTCGTTCGCAATGGATAGGGATCGTTCAAGGTTGCTCGCAAGGTTAACGTCCTGTTTGGGGTTTCGCTCTGTAAAACCGGATGTTGGGATATTTAGGTCAACATTCCCTCATTTTGTAGACCAGAACCCGCCCCCAAAGTTACCGCCATCTTGTAATCTGCCATTTTGCGGTCCTGAACACGCCCTGAAATTGCCGTCATCTTGTGGTCAAGTTCCCCTACTACAAAGTATCCGGGGATCCTAGTTCCCCCACCACAAAGTATCCGTCGTGGTCTAAGTATCCGATGTGTTCCAGGATCCGTAGTGCTACACTACTAAGAAAGCATAATGTCCACAAGGTTATCGGAGCGAATGGTTCTGGGCAGTATTTACAAGCGCTTAACTGTATCAATTTAAAACGGAAAAGATAGTCGTTAAAGACTTCATGACCAGAAAGAATGTATTGTGTAATGAAATAGTCGATTTCGCCATGTTTTCTGTTTAGCCAAAGAAATAACTTGCTAATAAGCGTGTTGGTCCATCTTCCAGTTTCGGTATTATTTTGCCAGTAGTCCTGTCAGATTTGTTGGTGACCGTCTCAAAATTCTTACCAAAGTTCGTAAGTGAGCAATAGTACAGCCTAAGTATTTTACTACTTTAGGATTGGTAATGCTGTTGTTCCCGATGTTGATTACCACTCTTTTGAATAAAAATATCCGTTTTATTTGCGGCCACCTGCAATCCTATCTCATCAAGACAGAAGATGGATGGTTTTCGATTAATATCTCTAAGTAAAAAAAAAGATATAAACTTCCAGTTTGCACCATTTGTTCCAGCCTTTAATACTCCATTAAACGTCAAAACGCACGTCAATTATCTTTAGAGTTTTTTTTTCTCGTGTGTGTTTTTTAGGGGTTTTTGGTACAAATATAAAATATGGAAGGTGATCAGTACCTTACAGTACTCCATGCTCAACAAGAAAAACATGTTGTTCCTAAGAATCACCACTTTGGTTTCCGGACCTGATTATCAAGACCCTCCCCGATAATTAGGAAAAAATGCACAACAAAATTTCGCAAAACAGTAACTAAGGAAAAAACGGTAACTAAAAAAACGGTAACTAAAGAAAACGGTAACTAAGGAAAAACGGTAACTAAGGAAAAACAGTAACTAAGGAAAAAACGGTAACTAAGGAAAAAACGGTAACTAAGGAAAAACGGTAACTAAGGAAAAACGGTAACTAAGGAAAAACGGTAACTAAGGAAAAACGGTAACTAAGGAAAAACGGTAACTAAAGAAAAACGGTAACTAAGGAAAAACGGTAACTAAGGAAAAACGGTAACTAAGGAAAAACGGTAACTAAGGAAAAACGGTAACTAAGGAAAACGGTAACTAAGGAAAAACGGTAACTAAGGAAAAACGGTAACTAAGGAAAAACGGTAACTAAGGAAAAACGGTAACTAAGGAAAAACGGTAACTAAGGAAAACGGTAACTAAGGAAAAACGGTAACTAAGGAAAAACGGTAACTAAGGAAAAACGGTAACTAAGAAAAACGGTAACTAAGGAAAACGGTAACTAAGGAAAAACGGTAACTAAGGAAAACGGTAACTAAGGAAAAACGGTAACTAAGGAAAAACGGTAACTAAGGAAAAACGGTAACTAAGGAAAAACGGTAACTAAGGAAAAACGGTAACTAAGGAAAAACGGTAACTAAGGAAAAACGGTAACTAAGGAAAACGGTAACTAAGGAAAACGGTAACTAAGGAAAAACGGTAACTAAGAAAAACGGTAACTAAGGAAAAACGGTAACTAAGGAAAAACGGTAACTAAGGAAAAACGGTAACTAAGGAAAACGGTAACTAAGGAAAAACGGTAACTAAGGAAAAACGGTAACTAAGGAAAAACGGTAACTAAGGAAAAACGGTAACTAAGGAAAAACGGTAACTAAGGAAAAACGGTAACTAAGGAAAAACGGTAACTAAGGAAAAACGGTAACTAAGGAAAAAACGGTAACTAAGGAAAAACGGTAACTAAGGAAAAACGGTAACTAAGGAAAAACGGTAACTAAGGAAAAACGGTAACTAAGGAAAAACGGTAACTAAGGAAAAACGGTAACTAAGGAAAACGGTAACTAAGGAAAAACGGTAACTAAGAAAAACGGTAACTAAGGAAAAACGGTAACTAAGGAAAACGGTAACTAAGGAAAACGGTAACTAAGAAAACGGTAACTAAGGAAAAGTAATAAGGAAAAGGTAACTAAGGAAAAACGGTAACTAAGGAAAAACGGTAACTAAGGAAAAACGGTAACTAAGGAAAAACGGTAACTAAGGAAAAACGGTAACTAAGGAAAAAACGGTAACTAAGGAAAAACGGTAACTAAGAAAAAAACGGTAACTAAGGAAAACGGTAACTAAGGAAAAACGGTAACTAAGGAAAACGGTAACTAAGGAAAAACGGTAACTAAGGAAAAACGGTAACTAAGGAAAACGGTAACTAAGGAAAAACGGTAACTAAGGAAAAACGGTAACTAAGGAAAAACGGTAACTAAGGAAAACGGTAACTAAGGAAAAACGGTAACTAAGGAAAAACGGTAACTAAGGAAAACGGTAACTAAGGAAAAACGGTAACTAAGGAAAAACGGTAACTAAGGAAAAACGGTAACTAAGGAAAAACGGTAACTAAGGAAAAACGGTAACTAAGGAAAAACGGTAACTAAGGAAAAAACGGTAACTAAAGAAAAACGGTAACTAAGGAAAACGGTAACTAAAGGAAAAACGGTAACTAAGGAAAACGGTAACTAAGGAAAAACGGTAACTAAGGAAAAACGGTAACTAAGGAAAAACGGTAACTAAGGAAAAACGGTAACTAAGGAAAACGGTAACTAAGAAAAACGGTAACTAAGGAAAAACGGTAACTAAGGAAAAACGGTAACTAAGAAAAAACGGTAACTAAGGAAAAACGGTAACTAAGGAAAACGGTAACTAAGGAAAAACGGTAACTAAGGAAAAACGGTAACTAAGGAAAAACGGTAACTAAGGAAAAACGGTAACTAAGGAAAAACGGTAACTAAGGAAAAACGGTAACTAAGGAAAAACGGTAACTAAGGAAAAACGGTAACTAAGGAAAAACGGTAACTAAGGAAAACGGTAACTAAGGAAAAACGGTAACTAAGGAAAAAACGGTAACTAAGGAAAAACGGTAACTAAGGAAAAACGGTAACTAAGGAAAAACGGTAACTAAGGAAAAACGGTAACTAAGGAAAAACGGTAACTAAGGAAAAACGGTAACTAAGGAAAACGGTAACTAAGGAAAACGGTAACTAAGGAAAACGGTAACTAAGGAAAACGGTAACTAAGAAAAACGGTAACTAAGAAAACGGTAACTAAGGAAAACGGTAACTAAGGAAAAACGGTAACTAAGGAAAAACGGTAACTAAGGAAAAACGGTAACTAAAGAAAAACGGTAACTAAAGGAAAACGGTAACTAAGAAAAACGGTAACTAAGGAAAACGGTAACTAAGGAAAAACGGTAACTAAGGAAAACGGTAACTAAGGAAAACGGTAACTAAGAAAAACGGTAATAAAGAAAAACGGTAACTAAGAAAAAACGGTAACTAAGGAAAACGGTAACTAAGGAAAAACGGTAACTAAGGAAAACGGTAACTAAGGAAAACGGTAACTAAGGAAAAACGGTAACTAAGGAAAAACGGTAACTAAGGAAAAACGGTAACTAAGGAAAAACGGTAACTAAGGAAAAACGGTAACTAAGAAAAAACGGTAACTAAGGAAAAACGGTAACTAAGGAAAAACGGTAACTAAGGAAAAACGGTAACTAAGGAAAACGGTAACTAAGGAAAAACGGTAACTAAGGAAAAACGGTAACTAAGGAAAACGGTAACTAAGGAAAAACGGTAACTAAGAAAAACGGTAACTAAGGAAAAACGGTAACTAAGGAAAACGGTAACTAAGGAAAACGGTAACTAAGGAAAACGGTAACTAAGGAAAAACGGTAACTAAGGAAAAAGGTACAAAAAGGTAACTAAGGAAAACGGTAACTAAGGAAAAACGGTAACTAAGGAAAAACGGTAACTAAGGAAAACGGTAACTAAGGAAAAACGGTAACTAAGAAAAACGGTAACTAAGGAAAAACGGTAACTAAAGAAAAACGGTAACTAAGGAAAACGGTAACTAAGGAAAAACGGTAACTAAGGAAAAACGGTAACTAAGGAAAACGGTAACTAAGGAAAAACGGTAACTAAGGAAAAACGGTAACTAAGAAAAACGGTAACTAAGGAAAAACGGTAACTAAGGAAAACGGTAACTAAGGAAAAACGGTAACTAAGGAAAAACGGTAACTAAGGAAAAACGGTAACTAAGGAAAAACGGTAACTAAGGAAAACGGTAACTAAGGAAAACGGTAACTAAGGAAAAACGGTAACTAAGGAAAAACGGTAACTAAGGAAAACGGTAACTAAGGAAAACGGTAACTAAAGAAAACGGTAACTAAGAAAAACGGTAACTAAGGAAAAAACGGTAACTAAGGAAAAACGGTAACTAAGGAAAAACGGTAACTAAGGAAAAACGGTAACTAAGGAAAAACGGTAACTAAGGAAAAACGGTAACTAAAGAAAAACGGTAACTAAGGAAAAACGGTAACTAAGGAAAAACGGTAACTAAGGAAAAACGGTAACTAAGGAAAAACGGTAACTAAAGAAAAAACGGTAACTAAGGAAAAACGGTAACTAAGGAAAACGGTAACTAAGGAAAACGGTAACTAAGGAAAAACGGTAACTAAGGAAAAACGGTAACTAAGGAAAAACGGTAACTAAGAAAAACGGTAACTAAAGAAAAACGGTAACTAAGAAAAAACGGTAACTAAGGAAAAACGGTAACTAAGGAAAAACGGTAACTAAGGAAAAACGGTAACTAAGGAAAAACGGTAACTAAGGAAAAACGGTAACTAAAAAAAAAGGAAAGGAAAAACGGTAACTAAGGAAAAACGGTAACTAAGGAAAAACGGTAACTAAGGAAAACGGTAACTAAGGAAAAACGGTAACTAAAGAAAAACGGTAACTAAGGAAAACGGTAACTAAGGAAAAACGGTAACTAAGGAAAAACGGTAACTAAGGAAAAACGGTAACTAAGGAAAAACGGTAACTAAGAAAAAACGGTAACTAAGGAAAACGGTAACTAAGGAAAAACGGTAACTAAGGAAAAACGGTAACTAAGGAAAAACGGTAACTAAGGAAAAACGGTAACTAAGGAAAAACGGTAACTAAGAAAAACGGTAACTAAGGAAAAACGGTAACTAAGGAAAAACGGTAACTAAGGAAAACGGTAACTAAGGAAAAACGGTAACTAAGGAAAAACGGTAACTAAGGAAAACGGTAACTAAGGAAAAACGGTAACTAAAAGGAAAAACGGTAACTAAGGAAAAACGGTAACTAAGGAAAAACGGTAACTAAGGAAAAACGGTAACTAAGGAAAAACGGTAACTAAGGAAAAACGGTAACTAAGGAAAACGGTAACTAAGGAAAACGGTAACTAAGAAAAACGGTAACTAAAAAAAACGGTAATAAGAAAACGGTAACTAAGGAAAACGGTAACTAAGGAAAACGGTAACTAAGGAAAAACGGTAACTAAGGAAAAACGGTAACTAAGGAAAACGGTAACTAAAAAAAAGGTAACTAAAAAGGAAAAAGTAACTAAGGAAAACGGTAACTAAGGAAAAACGGTAACTAAGGAAAAACGGTAACTAAGGAAAACGGTAACTAAGGAAAACGGTAACTAAGGAAAAACGGTAACTAAGGAAAAACGGTAACTAAGGAAAACGGTAACTAAGGAAAAACGGTAACTAAGGAAAAACGGTAACTAAGGAAAAACGGTAACTAAGGAAAAACGGTAACTAAGGAAAAACGGTAACTAAGGAAAAACGGTAACTAAGGAAAAACGGAACTAAAAAAAACGGTAACTAAGGAAAAACGGTAACTAAGGAAAACGGTAACTAAGGAAAACGGTAACTAAGGAAAACGGTAACTAAAAAAAACGGTAACTAAGGAAAACGGTAACTAAGGAAAAAACGGTAACTAAGGAAAAACGGTAACTAAGGAAAAACGGTAACTAAGGAAAAACGGTAACTAAGGAAAACGGTAACTAAGGAAAAACGGTAACTAAGGAAAAACGGTAACTAAGGAAAAACGGTAACTAAGGAAAAACGGTAACTAAGGAAAACGGTAACTAAGGAAAAACGGTAACTAAGGAAAACGGTAACTAAGGAAAACGGTAACTAAGGAAAACGGTAACTAAGGAAAACGGTAACTAAGGAAAAACGGTAACTAAGGAAAACGGTAACTAAGGAAAAACGGTAACTAAGGAAAACGGTAACTAAGGAAAACGGTAACTAAGGAAAAACGGTAACTAAGGAAAAACTGTAACTAAAGAAAAAACGGTAACTAAGGAAAAACGGTAACTAAGGAAAAACGGTAACTAAGGAAAAACGGTAACTAAGGAAAAACGGTAACTAAGGAAAAACGGTAACTAAGGAAAAACGGTAACTAAGAAAAAACGGTAACTAAGGAAAAACGGTAACTAAGGAAAACGGTAACTAAGGAAAAACGGTAACTAAGGAAAACGGTAACTAAGGAAAAACGGTAACTAAGGAAAAACGGTAACTAAGGAAAAACGGTAACTAAGGAAAAACGGTAACTAAGGAAAAACGGTAACTAAGGAAAACGGTAACTAAGGAAAAACGGTAACTAAGAAAAACGGTAACTAAGGAAAACGGTAACTAAGGGAAAAACGGTAACTAAGGAAAAACGGTAACTAAGGAAAAACGGTAACTAAGGAAAAGGTAAAACGGTAACTAAGGAAAAACGGTAACTAAGGAAAACGGTAACTAAGGAAAAACGGTAACTAAGGAAAAACGGTAACTAAGAAAAACGGTAACTAAGGAAAAACGGTAACTAAGGAAAAACGGTAACTAAGAAAAACGGTAACTAAGGAAAAACGGTAACTAAGGAAAACGGTAACTAAGGAAAAACGGTAACTAAGGAAAACGGTAACTAAGGAAAAACGGTAACTAAGGAAAAACGGTAACTAAGGAAAAACGGTAACTAAGGAAAAACGGTAACTAAGGAAAAACGGTAACTAAGGAAAAACGGTAACTAAGGAAAAACGGTAACTAAGGAAAAACGGTAACTAAGGAAAACGGTAACTAAGGAAAACGGTAACTAAGGAAAAACGGTAACTAAGGAAAAACGGTAACTAAGGAAAACGGTAACTAAGGAAAAACGGTAACTAAGGAAAAACGGTAACTAAGGAAAAACGGTAACTAAGGAAAAACTGTAACTAAAAAAAACGGTAACTAAGGAAAAACGGTAACTAAGGAAAAACGGTAACTAAGGAAAAACGGTAACTAAGGAAAAACGGTAACTAAGGAAAAACGGTAACTAAGGAAAAGGAACGGTAACTAAGGAAAACGGTAACTAAGGAAAACGGTAACTAAGGAAAAACGGTAACTAAGGAAAAACGGTAACTAAGGAAAAACGGTAACTAAGGAAAACGGTAACTAAGGAAAACGGTAACTAAGGAAAAACGGTAACTAAGGAAAACTAAGGAAAAACGGTAACTAAGAAAAACGGTAACTAAGGAAAACGGTAACTAAGGAAAAACGGTAACTAAGGAAAAACGGTAACTAAGGAAAAACGGTAACTAAGGAAAAAGGTAATAAGAAAGAAAAAACGGTAACTAAGAAAAAAAAACGGTAACTAAGGAAAAACGGTAACTAAGGAAAAACGGTAACTAAGGAAAAACGGTAACTAAGGAAAAAACGGTAACTAAGGAAAACGGTAACTAAGGAAAAACGGTAACTAAGGAAAAACGGTAACTAAGGAAAACGGTAACTAAGGAAAAACGGTAACTAAGGAAAAACGGTAACTAAAGAAAAAACGGTAACTAAGGAAAAACGGTAACTAAGGAAAACGGTAACTAAGGAAAAACGGTAACTAAGGAAAACGGTAACTAAGGAAAACGGTAACTAAGGAAAAACGGTAACTAAGGAAAAACGGTAACTAAGGAAAAACGGTAACTAAGGAAAAACGGTAACTAAGGAAAAACGGTAACTAAGGAAAAACGGTAACTAAGGAAAAACGGTAACTAAGGAAAACGGTAACTAAGGAAAAACGGTAACTAAGGAAAAACGGTAACTAAGGAAAAACGGTAACTAAGGAAAACGGTAACTAAGGAAAAACGGTAACTAAGGAAAAAAACGGTAACTAAGGAAAAACGGTAACTAAGGAAAAACGGTAACTAAGGAAAAACGGTAACTAAGGAAAAACGGTAACTAAGGAAAAACGGTAACTAAGGAAAAAACGGTAACTAAGGAAAACGGTAACTAAGGAAAACGGTAACTAAGGAAAAACGGTAACTAAGGAAAAACGGTAACTAAGGAAAAACGGTAACTAAGGAAAAACGGTAACTAAGAAAAACGGTAACTAAGGAAAACGGTAACTAAGGAAAAACGGTAACTAAGAAAAACGGTAACTAAGGAAAACGGTAACTAAGGAAAACGGTAACTAAGGAAAAACGGTAACTAAGGAAAAACGGTAACTAAGGAAAACGGTAACTAAGGAAAAACGGTAACTAAGGAAAAACGGTAACTAAGGAAAACGGTAACTAAGAAAAAACGGTAACTAAGGAAAACGGTAACTAAAGAAAACGGTAACTAAGGAAAAACGGTAACTAAGGAAAAACGGTAACTAAGGAAAAACGGTAACTAAGGAAAACGGTAACTAAGGAAAAACGGTAACTAAGGAAAACGGTAACTAAGGAAAACGGTAACTAAGGAAAAACGGTAACTAAGGAAAACGGTAACTAAGGAAAACGGTAACTAAGGAAAAAACGGTAACTAAAAAGGATAAGGAAAAAAAAAAAAAAAAAGGTAACTAAGAAAAACAACAAAAAAAAAACGGTAACTAGGAAAAACGGTAACTAAGGAAAAACGGTAACTAAGGAAAACGGTAACTAAGGAAAAACGGTAACTAAGGAAAAACGGTAACTAAGAAAAAACGGTAACTAAGGAAAACGGTAACTAAGGAAAAACGGTAACTAAGGAAAAACGGTAACTAAGGAAAACGGTAACTAAGGAAAAACGGTAACTAAGGAAAAACGGTAACTAAGGAAAAACGGTAACTAAGGAAAAACGGTAACTAAGGAAAAAACGGTAACTAAGAAAAACGGTAACTAAAGAAAAACGGTAACTAAGAAAAAAAAAAAAAACGGAACAGAAAAACGGTAACTAAGAAAAACGGTAACTAAGGAAAAACGGTAACTAAGGAAAAACGGTAACTAAGGAAAACGGTAACTAAGGAAAACGGTAACTAAGGAAAAACGGTAACTAAGGAAAACGGTAACTAAGGAAAAACGGTAACTAAGGAAAAACGGTAACTAAGGAAAACGGTAACTAAGGAAAAACGGTAACTAAGAAAAACGGTAACTAAGGAAAAACGGTAACTAAGAAAAACGGTAACTAAGGAAAAACGGTAACTAAGGAAAACGGTAACTAAGGAAAAACGGTAACTAAGGAAAACGGTAACTAAGGAAAAACGGTAACTAAGGAAAAACGGTAACTAAGGAAAAACGGTAACTAAGGAAAAACGGTAACTAAGGAAAAACGGTAACTAAGGAAAAACGGTAACTAAGGAAAAACGGTAACTAAGGAAAAACGGTAACTAAGGAAAAACGGTAACTAAGGAAAACGGTAACTAAGGAAAAACGGTAACTAAGGAAAAACGGTAACTAAGGAAAACGGTAACTAAGGAAAAACGGTAACTAAGGAAAAACGGTAACTAAGAAAAAACGGTAACTAAGGAAAAACGGTAACTAAGGAAAAACGGTAACTAAGAAAAACGGTAACTAAGGAAAAACGGTAACTAAGGAAAAACGGTAACTAAAGAAAAACGGTAACTAAGGAAAACGGTAACTAAGGAAAAACGGTAACTAAGGAAAAACGGTAACTAAGGAAAAAGGGAAAAAAAAACGGTAACTAAGGAAAAACGGTAACAAAGAAAAACGGTAACAAGGAAAAACGGTAACTAAAGAAAAACGGTAACTAAGGAAAAACGGTAACTAAGGAAAACGGTAACTAAGGAAAAACGGTAACTAAGAAAAAACGGTAACTAAGGAAAAACGGTAACTAAGGAAAAACGGTAACTAAGGAAAACGGTAACTAAGGAAAACGGTAACTAAGGAAAAACGGTAACTAAGGAAAAACGGTAACTAAGGAAAAACGGTAACTAAAAAAAAACGGTAACTAAGGAAAACGGTAACTAAGGAAAAACGGTTAACTAAGGAAAAAGGAAACGGTAACTAAGGAAAACGGTAACTAAGGAAAAACGGTAACTAAAGAAAAACGGTAACTAAGGAAAACGGTAACTAAGAAAAAACGGTAACTAAGGAAAACGGTAACTAAGAAAAAACGGTAACTAAGGAAAACGGTAACTAAGGAAAAAACGGTAACTAAGGAAAACGGTAACTAAGGAAAACGGTAACTAAGGAAAAAACTAAAAAGTAACTAAGGAAAAACGGTAACTAAGGAAAACGGTAACTAAGGAAAAACGGTAACTAAGGAAAAAACGGTAACTAAGAAAAACGGTAACTAAGGAAAAACGGTAACTAAGGAAAAACGGTAACTAAGGAAAAACGGTAACTAAGGAAAACGGTAACTAAGGAAAACGGTAACTAAGGAAAAACGGTAACTAAGGAAAAACGGTAACTAAGGAAAAACGGTAACTAAGGAAAAACGGTAACTAAGGAAAAACGGTAACTAAGGAAAAACGGTAACTAAGGAAAAACGGTAACTAAGGAAAAACGGTAACTAAGGAAAAACGGTAACTAAGGAAAAACGGTAACTAAGAAAAAACGGTAACTAAGAAAAAACGGTAACTAAGGAAAAACGGTAACTAAGGAAAAACGGTAACTAAGGAAAAACGGTAACTAAGGAAAAACGGTAACTAAGGAAAAAGTAAAAAAAAAGAAAAACGGTAACTAAAGAAAAAACGGTAACTAAGGAAAACGGTAACTAAGGAAAAACGGTAACTAAGGAAAACGGTAACTAAGGAAAAACGGTAACTAAGGAAAAACGGTAACTAAGGAAAACGGTAACTAAGGAAAAACGGTAACTAAGGAAAAACGGTAACTAAGGAAAAACGGTAACTAAGAAAAAACGGTAACTAAGGAAAACGGTAACTAAGGAAAACGGTAACTAAGGAAAAACGGTAACTAAGGAAAAACGGTAACTAAGGAAAACGGTAACTAAGGAAAAACGGTAACTAAGGAAAACGGTAACTAAGGAAAAAAACGGTAACTAAAGAAAAACGGTAACTAAGGAAAAACGGTAACTAAGGAAAAACGGTAACTAAGGAAAACGGTAACTAAGGAAAAACGGTAACTAAGGAAAAACGGTAACTAAGGAAAAACGGTAACTAAGGAAAAACGGTAACTAAGGAAAAACGGTAACTAAGGAAAACGGTAACTAAGGAAAACGGTAACTAAGGAAAAACGGTAACTAAGGAAAAACGGTAACTAAGGAAGAAAAACGGTAACTAAGGAAAAACGGTAACTAAGGAAAACGGTAACTAAGGAAAAACGGTAACTAAGAAAAACGGTAACTAAGGAAAAACGGTAACTAAGGAAAACGGTAACTAAGGAAAAACGGTAACTAAGGAAAACGGTAACTAAGGAAAACGGTAACTAAGGAAAACGGTAACTAAGGAAAAACGGTAACTAAGGAAAACGGTAACTAAGGAAAAACGGTAACTAAGGAAAAACGGTAACTAAGAAAAACGGTAACTAAGGAAAAACGGTAACTAAGAAAAACGGTAACTAAGGAAAAACGGTAACTAAGGAAAAACGGTAACTAAGGAAAACGGTAACTAAGGAAAAACGGTAACTAAGGAAAAACGGTAACTAAGGAAAACGGTAACTAAGAAAAACGGTAACTAAGAAAAACGGTAACTAAGGAAAACGGTAACTAAGGAAAAACGGTAACTAAGGAAAACGGTAACTAAGGAAAAACGGTAACTAAGGAAAAACGGTAACTAAGGAAAACGGTAACTAAGGAAAAACGGTAACTAAGGAAAAACGGTAACTAAGGAAAAACGGTAACTAAGGAAAAACGGTAACTAAGGAAAACGGTAACTAAGGAAAAACGGTAACTAAGGAAAAACGGTAACTAAGAAAAACGGTAACTAAGGAAAAAACGGTAACTAAGGAAAAACGGTAACTAAGGAAAAACGGTAACTAAGGAAAACGGTAACTAAGGAAAAACGGTAACTAAGGAAAAACGGTAACTAAGGAAAACGGTAACTAAGGAAAAAACGGTAACTAAGGAAAAAACGGTAACTAAGGAAAAACGGTAAGTAAGGAAAACGGTAACTAAGGAAAAACGGTAACTAAGGAAAAACGGTAACTAAGGAAAAACGGTAACTAAGGAAAAACGGTAACTAAGGAAAACGGTAACTAAGGAAAAAACGTAACTAAGAAAAACGGTAACTAAGGAAAAACGGTAACTAAGAAAAACGGTAACTAAGGAAAAACGGTAACTAAGGAAAAACGGTAACTAAGGAAAAACGGTAACTAAGAAAAAACGGTAACTAAGGAAAAACGGTAACTAAGGAAAAACGGTAACTAAGGAAAACGGTAACTAAGGAAAAACGGTAACTAAGGAAAAACGGTAACTAAGAAAAACGGTAACTAAGGAAAAACGGTAACTAAGGAAAAACGGTAACTAAGGAAAAACGGTAACTAAGGAAAAACGGTAACTAAGAAAAACGGTAACTAAGAAAAAACGGTAACTAAGGAAAAACGGTAACTAAGGAAAAACGGTAACTAAGGAAAACGGTAACTAAGGAAAAACTGTAACTAAGGAAAAACGGTAACTAAGGAAAACGGTAACTAAGGAAAAACGGTAACTAAGGAAAAACGGTAACTAAGGAAAACGGTAACTAAGGAAAACGGTAACTAAGGAAAAACGGTAACTAAGGAAAAACGGTAACTAAGGAAAAACGGTAACTAAGGAAAAACGGTAACTAAGGAAAAACGGTAACTAAGGAAAAACGGTAACTAAGGAAAAACGGTAACTAAGGAAAAACGGTAACTAAGAAATAACTAAAGAAAAAACGGTAACTAAGGAAAAACGGTAACTAAGGAAAAACGGTAACTAAGGAAAAACGGTAACTAAGGAAAAACGGTAACTAAGGAAAAACGGTAACTAAGGAAAAACGGTAACTAAGGAAAAACGGTAACTAAGGAAAAACGGTAACTAAGGAAAACGGTAACTAAGAAAAACGGTAACTAAGGAAAAACGGTAACTAAGGAAAAACGGTAACTAAGGAAAAACGGTAACTAAGGAAAAACGGTAACTAAGGAAAAACGGTAACTAAGGAAAACGGTAACTAAGGAAAAACGGTAACTAAGGAAAACGGTAACTAAGGAAAAACGGTAACTAAAGAAAAACGGTAACTAAGGAAAACGGTAACTAAGGAAAAAAACGGTAACTAAGGAAAAACGGTAACTAAGGAAAAACGGTAACTAAAGAAAAACGGTAACTAAGGAAAACGGTAACTAAGGAAAACGGTAACTAAGGAAAAACGGTAACTAAGGAAAAACGGTAACTAAGGAAAAACGGTAACTAAGGAAAACGGTAACTAAGGAAAAACGGTAACTAAGGAAAAACGGTAACTAAGGAAAACGGTAACTAAGGAAAAACGGTAACTAAGGAAAAACGGTAACTAAGGAAAAACGGTAACTAAGGAAAAACGGTAACTAAGGAAAACGGTAACTAAAAAGAAAAAGGTAACTAAGGAAAAACGGTAACTAAGGAAAAACGGTAACTAAGGAAAAACGGTAACTAAGGAAAAAACGGTAACTAAGGAAAAACGGTAACTAAGGAAAAACGGTAACTAAGGAAAACGGTAACTAAGGAAAAACGGTAACTAAGGAAAAACGGTAACTAAGGAAAACGGTAACTAAGGAAAAACGGTAACTAAGGAAAAACGGTAACTAAGGAAAAACGGTAACTAAGGAAAACGGTAACTAAGGAAAAACGGTAACTAAGAAAAACGGTAACTAAGAAAAACGGTAACTAAGGAAAAACGGTAACTAAGAAAACGGTAACTAAGGAAAAAACGGTAACTAAGGAAAAACGGTAACTAAGGAAAAACGGTAACTAAGAAAAAACGGTAACTAAGGAAAAACGGTAACTAAGGAAAAACGGTAACTAAGGAAAAACGGTAACTAAGGAAAACGGTAACTAAGGAAAACGGTAAAAGGAAACGACGAAAAACGGTAACTAAAAAAAAACATGGTAACTAAGGAAAAACGGTAACTAAGGAAAAACGGTAACTAAAGAAAAAACGGTAACTAAGGAAAACGGTAACTAAGAAAAACGGTAATAAGGAAAACGGTAACTAAGGAAAAACGGTAACTAAGGAAAAACGGTAACTAAGGAAAAACGGTAACTAAGGAAAACGGTAACTAAGGAAAACGGTAACTAAGGAAAAACGGTAACTAAGAAAAACGGTAACTAAGGAAAAACGGTAACTAAGGAAAAACGGTAACTAAGGAAAACGGTAACTAAGGAAAAACGGTAACTAAGGAAAAACGGTAACTAAGGAAAAACGGTAACTAAGGAAAACGGTAACTAAGGAAAACGGTAACTAAGGAAAAACGGTAACTAAGGAAAAACGGTAACTAAGGAAAACGGTAACTAAGGAAAAACGGTAACTAAGGAAAACGGTAACTAAGGAAAAACGGTAACTAAGGAAAACGGTAACTAAGGAAAAAACGGTAACTAAGGAAAAACGGTAACTAAGGAAAAACGGTAACTAAGGAAAAACGGTAACTAAGGAAAAACGGTAACTAAAGAAAAACGGTAACTAAGGAAAAACGGTAACTAAGGAAAAACGGTAACTAAGGAAAACGGTAACTAAGGAAAAACGGTAACTAAGGAAAACGGTAACTAAGGAAAAACGGTAACTAAGGAAAAACGGTAACTGGGGGAAAAACGGTAACTAAGGAAAACGGTAACTAAGGAAAAACGGTAACTAAGGAAAAACGGTAACTAAGGAAAAACGGTAACTAAGGAAAAACGGTAACTAAGGAAAACAGTAACTAAGGAAAAACGGTAACTAAGGAAATTTTTAACCCAATTGGAAAAAACGGTAACTAAGGAAAAACGGTAACTAAGGAAAACGGTAACTAAGGAAAACGGTAACTAAGGAAAACGGTAACTAAGGAAAAACGGTAACTAAGGAAAACGGTAACTAAGGAAAAACGGTAACTAAGGAAAAACGGTAACTAAGGAAAAACAGTAACTAAGGAAAAACGGTAACTAAGGAAAAACGGTAACTAAGGAAAAACGGTAACTAAGGAAAAACGGTAACTAAGAAGGTAAAAAAAAAACGGTAACTAAGGAAAACGGTAACTAAGAAAAACGGTAACTAAGGAAAAACGGTAACTAAGGAAAACGGTAACTAAGAAAAACGGTAACTAAGGAAAAACGGTAACTAAGGAAAACGGTAACTAAGGAAAAACGGTAACTAAGGAAAAACGGTAACTAAGGAAAAACGGTAACTAAGGAAAAACGGTAACTAAGGAAAAACGGTAACTAAGGAAAAAACGGTAACTAAGGAAAAACGGTAACTAAGGAAAAACGGTAACTAAGGAAAACGGTAACTAAGGAAAAACGGTAACTAAGGAAAAACGGTAACTAAGGAAAAACGGTAACTAAGGAAAA
Source organism: Abscondita cerata (assembly GCA_030710515.1). NCBI lineage: Eukaryota > Metazoa > Arthropoda > Insecta > Coleoptera > Lampyridae > Abscondita > Abscondita cerata. Next base: position 20,764 of record JALBCR010001609.1, on the reverse strand, counting down.
ACGGTAACTAAAGAAAAACGGTAACTAAGGAAAACGGTAACTAAGGAAAAAGGTAACTAAGGAAAACGGTAACTAAAGAAAACGGTAACTAAGGAAAACGGTAACTAAGGAAAACGGTAACTAAGGAAAAACGGTAACTAAGGAAAAACGGTAACTAAGGAAAAACGGTAACTAAGGAAAAACGGTAACTAAGGAAAAACGGTAACTAAGGAAAAACGGTAACTAAGGAAAAACGGTAACTAAGGAAAAACGGTAACTAAATTGAAAAACGGTAACTAAGGAAAAACGGTAACTAAGGAAAAACGGTAACTAAGGAAAAACGGTAACTAAGGAAAAACGGTAACTAAGGAAAACGGTAACTAAGGAAAAACGGTAACTAAGGAAAAACGGTAACTAAGGAAAACGGTAACTAAGGAAAAACGGTAACTAAGAAAAACGGTAACTAAGGAAAAACGGTAACTAAGGAAAAACGGTAACTAAGGAAAAACGGTAACTAAGGAAAAACGGTAACTAAGGAAAAACGGTAACTAAAGAAAAACGGTAACTAAGGAAAAACGGTAACTAAGGAAAAAACGGTAACTAAGGAAAAAACGGTAACTAAAGAAAAACGGTAACTAAGAAAAACGGTAACTAAGAAAAACGGTAACTAAGGAAAAACGGTAACTAAGGAAAAACTGTAACTAAAGAAAAACGGTAACTAAGGAAAAACGGTAACTAAGGAAAAACGGTAACTAAGGAAAAACGGTAACTAAGGAAAAACGGTAACTAAGGAAAAACGGTAACTAAGGAAAACGGTAACTAAGGAAAAACGGTAACTAAGAAAACGGTAACTAAAGGAAAACGGTAACTAAGGAAAAACGGTAACTAAGAAAAAAACGGTAACTAAGGACAAACGGTAACTAAGAAAAAACAGTAACTAAGGGAAAAACGGTAACCAAGGAAAAACTGTAACTAAAAAAAACGGTAACTAAGGAAAAAACGGTAACTAAGGAAAACGGTAACTAAGGAAAACGGTAACTAAGGAAAAACGTAACAAAGGTAACTAAGGAAAACGGTAACTAAAGAAAAACGGTAACTAAGGAAAACGGTAACTAAGGAAAACGGTAACTAAGGAAAACGGTAACTAAGGAAAACGGTAACTAAGGAAAAACGGTAACTAAGAAAAACGGTAACTAAAGAAAAACGGTAACTAAGGAAAAACGGTAACTAAGAAAAAACGGTAACTAAGAAAAACGGTAACTAAGGAAAACGGTAACTAAGGAAAAACGGTAACTAAGGAAAACGGTAACTAAGGAAAAACGGTAACTAAGAAAAACGGTAACTAAGGAAAAACGGTAACTAAGGAAAACGGTAACTAAGGAAAAACGGTAACTAAGGAAAACGGTAACTAAGGAAAAACGGTAACTAAGGAAAAACGGTAACTAAGGAAAAACTGTAACTAAGGAAAAACGGTAACTAAGGAAAAACGGTAACTAAGGAAAAACGGTAACTAAGGAAAACGGTAACTAAGGAAAAACGGTAACTAAAGAAAAACGGTAACTAAGGAAAAACGGTAACTAAGGAAAAACGGTAACTAAGGAAAAACGGTAACTAAGGAAAAACGGTAACTAAGGAAAAACGGTAACTAAAAAAAACGGTAAAAGGAAAAACGGTAACTAAGGAAAAACGGTAACTAAGGAAAAACGGTAACTAAGGAAAACGGTAACTAAGGAAAAACGGTAACTAAGGAAAAACGGTAACTAAGGAAAACGGTAACTAAGAAAAACGGTAACTAAGGAAAACGGTAACTAAGGAAAAACGGTAACTAAGGAAAAACGGTAACTAAGGAAAAACGGTAACTAAGAAAAACGGTAACTAAGGAAAACGGTAACTAAGGAAAAACGGTAACTAAGGAAAAACGGTAACTAAGGAAAAACGGTAACTAAGGAAAAACGGTAACTAAGGAAAAACGGTAACTAAGGAAAAACGGTAACTAAGGAAAAAAAAACGGTAACTAAGGAAAAACGGTAACTAAGGAAAAACGGTAACTAAGGAAAAACGGTAACTAAGGAAAAACTGTAACTAAAGAAAAAACGGTAACTAAGGAAAAACGGTAACTAAGGAAAAACGGTAACTAAGGGAAAAACGGTAACCAAGGAAAAACTGTAACTAAAAAAAAACGGTAACTAAGGAAAAACGGTAACTAAGGAAAAACGGTAACTAAGGAAAAACGGTAACTAAGGAAAAACGGTAACTAAGGAAAAACGGTAACCAAGGAAACTGTAACTAAAGAAAAAACGGTAACTAAGGAAAAACGGTAACTAAGGAAAAACGGTAACTAAGGAAAAGTAACAAAAGTAAAAAACCGGTAACTAAGAAAAACGGTAACCAAGGAAAACGGTAACTAAGAAAACGAGATTAACAAAGACTGTAACCAAAAAAACGGTAACTAAGAAAAACGGTAACTGGGAAAAAGATAAAACTAAGGAAAAACGGTAACTAAGAAAAAAACCGAAGGAATAAGATAGGGCAACTAAGGAAAAACGTAACCAGACAAAACGTAATAAAAGAAAACCAAGGAAAAGAACTAACTAAGAAAACGGAACTAAGGAATAACTAAGAAACGTACACGGTAACTAAGGAAAAGGTAACAAGAAAAACGGTAACGGAAGAAAAAAAAACGGCTAATAAGAAAGTAACTAACGGAAAAAGGATAACTTAAAAAAACGGTAACTAAGAAAAACGGTAACTAAGGAAAACGTAACTAGAAATAAACTAAAGAAAAGTAACAAAAAAGTTAACTAACAAAAAACCGTAAATAAAAACGGTAACTAAAGAAAAACGGTAACTAAAGAAAAAGGTAACTAAGAAAAACGGTAACTAAAAAAAAAGATAACAAGGAAAACGGTAACTAAAGAAAAGGTAACTAAGAAAACGGTAACAAGGAAACGTTAATAAAAAGGAAAACGGTAACTAAGGAAAACGGTAAATAGAAAACGGTAACTAAGGAAAAACGTAACCAAGGAAAACGTAACTAAGAAAAACGGTAACTAAGAAAAACGGAACAAAGAAAAACGACAACAAAGAACAAACGAAAACGGAAGAAAGAAAAAGTAACAAGAGAAACGGAAAAGAGAGAAACCGTAAAAAAAAACGGTAACCAAGGAAAATGTAAAGTAAGAAAAACTGGAATAAAAACAAAACGGTAACAAGGAAAACTAAGAAGGAAAGACGGTAACTAAGAAAAACGGAAGAAAGCAAAAACACTGGAAATAAATAAAGAAAAACGGTAACTGGGAACGGAACAAAAACCTTAACTAAGGAAAAACGGTAACTAAAGAAAAAAAGGAGACACTAAGGCCAGAAAACTTCCAACGGTAATAAGAAATAACGGAAACTAAGGAAAACTGGTAACACTGAATTCATCTTATAAGAAAACGGTAACTAAAAACAACGGCTTAAGTCAGAGTTCATAACGTAACTAAAAATGGAAACCAAAAATGCAAGGAAGAGAACAATAAGCCTAATGAGCAACTATTGAAAGTAAACTTGTAAAGATAAACAAAAACGAAAGAAAAAGCGAAGAAAACGACAAGAAAATTTGAATGAGACGGAGGAACAGAAAGCAAAAGGACGAAATTGTAGAGGGAGAAAAAGAACGGAGGTCATTGTGAAACAAGAAAAGTGAAAGGAAGAAGAAACGAAAGAAAAAAAAACAGGAAAAGAAAGACCAAGGAAAAAAACTAAACGGAACCAGAAAGGGAAAAGGGGAAGACAAACGGAGGAAAAAATTGGAGAAGACAGGAGGATGTGAAAAAACGTAAACTAATTAGAACGGAAAAAGGAAAAACGGAAACGAACAAAAGGGAATACGAAACGGACGCGGTAAATAACTAGAAACGGAACGAAGTAAAATTACCGAGAATAGAAGATAAAACGTTAATGGAAAAACAACAAAGAAAGCAAGGAGAAATAATGAAAACAAAAAAACGGTAAACAACGAACACCGAAAACAAAATAAAAGGAACAATGAAAAGAGAAAAAAAAACTGGTAATAAAATGAGAAGGGAAAAAACGAGAAATAACGGAAAGAAAGGACTGTAAATAAACGGAAAAGAAAAGAGAACAACGGTAAAACAAATAGGAAAAAGGAAAAGGAAAAAACCAAACGGAGGAAAACGGGAACTGAAAGAAGAACGACAAAGAAAAACGAGGCTAAGCAGATGGCAATAAGGAAACGGTAACTAAGGAAAACGGTAACAAAAATTGAAATTAAGAAGAATGGAAAAGAAAAAGAAATAAATAAATAAAACGAAAAAAAGAAAAAAAGGAAAAGAAAGAAAGAAAGAAAGGGAAAAGGAAAGGAAAAAGAGGGGAAGGAGAAGGAAAAACGGTGAAAATTGAAGAACAACGGTAACAAAGAAAACCACCAACTAAGGAGAACAGAAAAGAAAACTGTGCTAAGGAAAAACGGTAAATGGAAGGAAAAAAGCAACCAAAGAAAAAGAAAGAAAACGGCAACTAAGAAAACGGAAAGAAAAACGGTAACTAAGGAAAAACGGTAACTAAGGAAAACGGTAACTAAGAAAAAACGGTAAACGTAAAGGAAAACGGTAACCAAGGAAAACGAGTAACTAAAGAAAAACGGTAACTAAGAAAAACGGTAACTAAGAAAAAAAAGAAACGGTAACTAAGGAAAAACGGTAACTAAGGAAAAACGGTAACTAAGGAAAACGGTAACTAAAGAAACGGTAACCCTAGAAAACGAACTAGGAAAAACGGTAACTAAGGAAAAGACGGTAACTAAGAAAACCGGTAACTAAGAAAAACGGTAACTAAGAAAAACGGTAACTAAAGAAAACGGTAACTAAGGAAAACGGTAACTAAGGAAAAAAAAAACGGTAACTAAGGAAAACGGTAACTAAGGAAAACGGTAACTAAGAAAAACGGTAACTAAAAAAAAAAAAAAAAAAAAAAAAAAAAAAAAAAAAAAAAAAAAAAAAAAAAAAAAAAAAAAAGGAAAACGGTAACTAAAAAAATAAAAACGGTAACTAAGAAAAACGGTAACTAAGGAAAACGGTAACTAAGAAAAAAAACGGTAACTAAGGAAAACGGTAACTAAGGAAAACGGTAACTAAGAAAAACGGTAACTAAGGAAAACGGTAACTAAAGAAAACGGTAACTAAAGAAAACGGTAACTAAAGAAAAACGGTAACTAAGGAAAACGGTAACTAAGAAAAACGGTAACTAAGAAAAAACGGTAACTAAGAAAAACGGTAACTAAGGAAAACGGTAACTAAGGAAAAACGGTAACTAAGAAAAACGGTAACTAAGGAAAACGGTAACTAAGGAAAAACGGTAACTAAGGAAAACGGTAACTAAGGAAAAACGGTAACTAAGGAAAACGGTAACTAAGGCAAAAACGGTAACTAAAAAAAAAAAAACGGTAACTAAGGAAAAACGGTAACTAAGGAAAACGGTAACTAAGAAAAAACGGTAACTAAGGAAAAACTGGTAACTAAGGAAAAACGGTAACTAAGAAAAACGGTTAACTAAGCGAAAAATAAGAACAAAAGGAAAACGGTAACTAAGGAAAACGGTAACTAAGGAAAAACGGTAACTAAGGAAAAACGGTAACTAAGGAAAAAAGGTAACTAAAGAAAACGGTAACTAAGGAAAACGGTAACTAAGAAAAACGGTAACTAAGGAAAACGGTAACTAAGGAAAAACGGTAACTAAGGAAAAACGGTAACTAAGGAAAAACGGTAACTAAGGAAAAACGGTAACTAAGGAAAAACGGTAACTAAGAAAAAACGGTAACTAAGGAAAAACGGTAACTAAGAAAAAACAGTAACTAAGGAAAAACGGTAACTAAGGAAAACGGTAACTAAGCAAAAAACAGTAACTAAGGAAAACGGTAACTAAGAAAAAAAACGGTAACTAAGGAAAACGGTAACTAAGGAAAAACGGTAACTAAGGAAAACGGTAACTAAGAAAAAACGGTAACTAAGGAAAAACGGTAACTAAGGAAAAACTGTAACTAAGGAAAACGGTAACTAAGGAAAACGGTAACTAAGGAAAAACGGTAACTAAGAAAAACGGTAACTAAGGAAAAAACAGTAACTAAGGAAAAACGGTAACTAAGGAAAAACGGTAACTAAGGAATAACGGTAACGAAGTAAAAACGGTAACTAAGGAATAACGGTAACTAAAAAACTAACGGTAACTAAGGAATAACGGTAACTAAGGAAAAACAGTAACTAAGGAAAAAACGGTAAAAAACCGTTTAATATTAGAAACTATTATTGACTATTAGCGATTATGCATTCACCTGAGTACGAACTCCCGTCACATCTTTTGGACTACTCCCTCGGCCACCTTTACACACGTCCTTGTATTAATTATGAGTTTCCCAAAGAACTACACTGCTACTTTTGGCCCAAAACCTAACCCTAACACCACACACAATTTACCTTCGAGACAACACGCCATTCAGGTTACCGTTGTACCGTCGTTTCCCGACCAAAGAAGATATTATCGCTAGAAAAATAGACAAGATCTGAGCGGAGAATATCTTCAAGTTTAGCACCTCCGAGTATTGTTCGTCGATTGCAACATGAGCACTACACGGTTCTGTGTCGGCGTTTCAACGCGTCACGAAGGATGAAAGTTTCAACCTACCGGTTATCCCGACTCTTATAGAGACTTGGTCCAAGTTAAATGTTCTTCACATCTTATTTGAAATTTGGGTATTGACGAGTTTTTCTTGAGAAAGAATCCGAGCTTTCGCACCCCCGACGAAACCGCTTACCAATTCCGGGTAATGCCCAACAACTGTTCAAAAATTGATGTCCTAAGAGGTCTATACGGGCCACGTACGACGTTTCGTGCTGGTCTACCTTGACTACATCATCGTCTATACCAACAATTGGGCCGTACACCTCCACCACCTGCGACTTGTTCGAGCAACTCCAACGGCATCGACTACGTCAATACCCCAGAGAAGTGTCAATTCGTGTCAGCACGAGCACTTACCTGGGTCTTACCATAACCGCGGACGGAAAAGACCCACGTCCCGCGCTATATTTTACCAAACGCCCTCATATATCAGAAAACAACGCAACTGACGAGACTATATACCGCCCTGTGCTCTCAGCCCCAAGTGGAACTCCTGAAAGGCAACCTGGTTTATCAAAAGCGTAGGAAACCTTTAACAACCTGAAGAAAAGGATTAGCCGTTACATCTACACCTTCAACTAGCTATTCATATTGCAGACGGACACCAATGTGAGCAATGCATCGCCGCATCAATAGCTCAACTTCGAAGAACAGCAAATCGTGAGCTACGCCACACCCATGTGAACGATGAAGAGTGCCAAGTCGCTGTATGGACAATTAAAAAGTACCGACCATACTTATAAGATTGGTGATTTATCCTTCGAACCGACAGTCGCGTGCTTCTATGGATAGACAAGACCAAGAACAACATAAGCATTTATAATAAAATTATAGTTTTTTTTATTGTTATTTCGTATGACGTCAAGGTTTGAAGTGACACAAGATTCATTTTTGCACGTATTCCCATAGATACAAAGAGACGGTTTTCAGAACAGTATTTTAAGCATTAAAGTTACACTGTAATTTTTTGGTCAAAACAAACAACATTAAGTAAATAGGACACTGTCTTAAAAAAAATTAATAACTTACATTCAGACGATGATTTAGTTGCCAATAAACTACGTTGTACGCATCTAATTACACTAACAATATGTATACGTCTTTATGACGTCTAAACAACGTAATTTTATGACGTTTCGGAATATTAATTAATATTGATATCGCATTAGAAAAGGGAATTAATTACATAAAAATCAAGTCCAAACAACTAATTAAGTTCCGTCAAAAGTACGTCCAGAATACGTTACAAGTGTCTGTTGAAAGTTTATTTAACAAAATTACTATTTTCTAACAACCACTGAGCTACTTGAGAAATGTACTCGACTTCATAATCTTCTAACTGCTCTTCGGTGAAAAACGCCGCCGGAAAGTACTTATCGTTTCCGGAATCAGCCAGAGCTTCCACCTGCAAAAAACATCAAGGCGTTTCTAAGAACCAAAAGCAATTTCCTTTACCTTTTGCGTGAGCCTCTTCGACACTATCTGATGCATGGTCGAACCGGACACGGTTTCTTCAAAACTGCAACCCACCGACTTTAAAAAAATATTGAGCATTAAGCGTTTATACCAACCTCGAATTTTTCGTCATCGGCTTTGCTATTAAATAATCCAAAACAAATTCGATTGGAACAACCCTAGACTCCACCACGCTCAACAAAGCTTCGATGCGGTCCGAGTCGGCGATATCATTTTCTAAGTCGTAAACAAAGTCAAGGTATTTGCGCGCAATTTTCGGGTCCAAGGAACAACCGAGGACTGTGATATAGCGCGATCTTTTTCGTTTGTCGGTGGTGGCACGAAACTGTCGCAGCAAAAAGTCCCAATCGAATTCGCTCGCCACCTGGACGCCGCCACAAAGCACTGCGCCTTCAATTTCGGACCAAACGCGCAACGACCCGGTTTGCGACCACAGCCTTAAGCTCTCCAACCCAAAGCTTTGGCAACGTCGGTCGCCGTATAAACACATCTTCTTGGTGAGAAGAACACGTTGCAGTTTGTCGATGTGCGAGTCCTCTATGTGCTCTTCCAAGCCAACCTTGTTAAAGGCCATGTGAAGTACGTGCTTCACGTAGGTCTTGAAAGTGTTGTAATGTTCCGTCGTCGACATCATAAAGTCTAAGCTGTCCATGTGTTTGACGAATGGCTTAAGCGCTACGTAGTCGGTTTCTTGCTTCACGTACACGCTGAGATCCATCGCGATTGAAGCCGAAAGCTTCCCGTCTTCAAGCAAGTGAAACGCGTCGTTGATCAGCTGAGCGCGGTTCAATACGTGTATCGAACGATACTTGCTGGTTCTCAAGAACTTGGTCAAGCGATTCCAGTTCACCGCGTCGTAATTGACTCGGAAGTAGCCAGCGTGTTGCTTGTTAAGGATGACCCAGTTGAAGCCTTTGCAATGATTAAAAGTAATCGACTTTTGCGTGAGCCAAAAGTCGGCGGTCGTTTTCGAAAAGTCTCCGTGCTCGTTGGTCGCGTAGTTAATCGGGATAATCCAGGTGCTGTCGGTGGCGTCTTCGTTCGTGTTGTACGTTTCCTGCAAGAACCGCGGATGCAAAAACAAGTACAAATCGGAACTCGATGGGTACTTGCGCTAGAGTTATGGTTCCGTCGGTGTAGTTTCTTGTGACCGTCACCAGAGGGTAGCCGATGTTGTTGTTCCACCTGGAACAAATTTGAGAGACGGTTAGAGTGCCGAGGAGATGCTGGGCGCCGGCTAGTTTCAGAGATTTTTGTAATGATTCGTAAAGGTCTTCGGGCGTGCTCGAGCTAAACTTTCTGTGTAAAAACTGCGGGTTAACAATTTTTGGAGAGCTTCGTTCGTAATTTACTTCTTTTCCAGGTACGTCTTCAGGCCACGTCTGAACACGGGCGCCGTTATGAAATGCTCGACCATCCTAATCACGGACGAAGCTTGACAACGCTTTGTTATAGTTTAATTCGTATGTAAAAATTTAATATGTATAAGATGTGAAAATGTATATGTAAATGTTATGTATGAGACGATACCTTTGTAATAGTAAGTCCAAGCCGATGGGAACTCGTCCGCATTCGGAAAAACATAGTTGATCGATTGAGCCATCGGTTCCATATCACTAGAGAGCGAATTCATCATTTGGTCCACGACGAATTGTTCGTTAAGCCTCCACGTCGGTTCTACCTGCAAAATTCGAAAAAAATTCAAGGTTCGACAAACTTACAAACGAATTCATAAACAATTTTATTACTTAATGTCATATTAAACGATTATGTACATAATTTTAATTCCGAATTAAAATTATCAAATTCATTTTAATGTAAGAATTAATATTATATGTAGATCTTAAAAATTCAATTCAATTTACTTAAGGAATTATATTATTTAAAGAATTACATAATTTTAATTCTTAAGATAAAAATGAAATTATTAAGAACTGCAGATAATGAAAACTAAAGAATTACTTAAATTATTTAGAATTAAAATTATGTACATAATGAAATTCAATTAATTTTTATTTAAAGAATTATGCGACTGTTTCTATGTACAGAAGTATAATTTTTGTAACCATTATGTACATTACTTTTAATTCTTAAAATAAAAATAAATTAAATTTGTACTATGAATATAATTTAAATTTTAAATAAAATTGAAGTTAATTTTCATTATCTACATAATTTTAATTTTAACTAGTAACTTGTCACATGACAATGTGTGGTTGTGGAAAAATCAAAACTTCCTAGAATTAATGAAATTTTAATTTAGAATTAAAATAATGTACAAAGAATAAAATTTATTTAAGAATTAAATTTACGTACATATTTGCAATTAAATTCACTTTTTGTCTAAAAATTAAAAATTATATTCACTAAGAATTAAAATTATAAACATAATGGTAATTCAATTCGTTTTATTTAAACAACTAAAATTAAGTAAGTAATGCAAATTTATTTAACATTAATTTTAGAATTAAAATTACGTATATAATAAAAATTCAGTTCATTGTAATGTAAGAATTAAATTCATGTAAATAATGAAGGTCTAATTAATTTTTATTATAAAAATTATGTGATTATTTTTATGTACCGAACTATCATTTTTAATCAAAATCATGTACATACTTTTAATTCTTAAAATAAAAGTGAATATAATTTTAATTCTTAAATAAAAATTTTTAAACTAAATTTGCATTATCTACATATTTTTTAATTTTACTAAAACTTAAGACGTTTGATTTTGTGTACACATGACGATGTGATCACTGGGTGTATACAAGTAAATTCATGAAAATTTAATTTAGAATTAAAATAATGTTCAAAGAAGAAAGTGACCAACATTTATTTAATAATTAAAATCACATACGCATTGGAAAGTAAATTCTCTTTTACCTAATGGATTTGAAATGATATACATAGTAGAAATTCAAATAAAATTTAGATGAGAATTAAAAAAGTTTAATACAAATTCAATTTTCTTTATAAAAGAATTAAAATTTAGTAGATAATGAAAATTCAATTAATATTCATTTTAGAATTAAAATTACGTGCATAATAAAATTTCGTTCATTTTAATGTAAAAATTAAATTCATGTAAATAATGAAGGTCTAACTAATTTTTATTATAAAAATTATGTGATTATTTTTATGTACCGAACTATCATTTTCAATCAAAATCATGTACATACTTTTAATGCTTAAAATAAAAATGAATATAATTTTAATTCTTAAATAAAATTAAAGTAAATTTCCATTATCTATATAGTTTTAATTTTTACTAAAACTTAGAGTGTTTAATTTTGTGTACACATGACAATGTATAAAAAGTAAATTAATAAAAATTTAATTTAGAATTAAAATAATGCTCAAAGAAGAAAGTGACCAACATTTATTTAATAATTAAAATCACATACGCATTGGAAAGTAAATTCTCCTTTTGCCTAATGGATTTAAAATGATATACATAGTAGAAATTCAAATAAAATTCAGCTGAGAATTAAAAAAAAGTTTAATAGAAATTCAATTTGCTTTATTTAAGGAATTAAAATTTAGTAGATAATGTAAATTCAATTAATATTCATTTTAGAATTAAAATTACGTGCATAATAAAATTTAGTTCATTTCAATGTAAGAATTAAATTCATGTAAATAATGAAGGTCTAATTAATTTTATTATAAAAATTATGTGATTATTTTTATGTACCGAACTATCATTTTAATCAAAATCATGTACATACTTTTAATTCTTAAAATAAATAGGAATATAATTTTTAATTCTTAAATCAAATTAAACTAAATTTGCATTATCTACATATTTTTTAATTTTTTACTAAAATTTAGGACGTTCGATTTTGTGTACACATGACGATGTGATCACTGGGTGTATAAAAGTAAATTAATGAAAATTTAATTTTGAATTAAAATAATGCTTAAAGAAGAAAGTGACCAACATTTATTTAATAATTAAAATCACATACGCATTGGAAAGTAAATTCTCTTTTGCCTAATGGATTTGAAATGATATACATAGTAGAAATTCAAATAAAATTCAGCTGAGAATTAAAATAAAAGTTTAATAGAAATTCAATTTGCTTTATTTAAGGAATTAAAATTTAGTAGATAATGTAAATTCAATTAATATTCATTTTGAATTAAAATTACGTGCATAATAAAAATTTAGTTCATTTTAATGTAAAATTAAATTCATGTAAATAATGAAGGTCTAATTAATTTTATTTTAAAAATTATGTGATTATTTTATGTACCGAACTATCATTTTTAAACAAAATCATGTACATACTTTTAATTCTTAAATTAAAATTAAATTAAATTTGTACAATGAACATAATTTTAATTCTTAAATAAAATTATACTAAATTTCCATTATCTATATATTTTTAATTTTTACTAAAACTTAGAGCGTTTAATTTTGTGTACACATGACAATGTGTATAAAAACAAATTAATGAAAATTTAATTTAGAATTAAAATAATGCTCAAAGAAGAAAGTGACCAACAGTTATTTAATAATTAAAATCACGTACGCATTGGAAAGTAAATTTTCTTTTGCCTAATGGATTTGAAATGATATACATAGTAGAAAATCAAATAAAATTCAGCCGAGAATTAAAAAAAAAGTTTAATAGAGATTCAATTTGCTTTATTTAAGGATTTAAAATTTACTAGATAATGAAAATTCAATTAATATCCATTCTAGAATTAAAATTACGTGCATAATAAAAATTTATAGTTCATTGTAATGGTCTATAATTTTATTTAAAAAAATATGTGATTATTTTATGTACCAAACTATAATATTTAATCAGTCATGTACATACTTTTAATTCTTAAATTAAAATTAAATTCAATTTGTACAATAAATATAATTTTAATTCTTAAATAAAATTAAACTGAATTTCGATTATCTACATATTTTTAATTTTTATTAAAACTTAGGACGTTTGATTTTGTGTACACATGACGATGTGATCACTGGGTGTATAAAAGTAAATTAATAAAATTTAATTTAGAATTAAAATAATGCTCAAAGAAGAAAGTGACCAACATTTATTTAATAATTAAAATCACATACAAATTGGAAAGTAAATTCTCTTTTTACCTAATGGATTTGAAATGATATACATAGTAGAATAAAATTTAGCTGAGAATTAAAAAAAAGTTTGATAGAAATTCAATTTGCTTTATTTAAGAAATTAAAATTTAGTAGATAATGAAAATTCAATTAATTTTCATTTTAAATTAAAATTACGTGCATAATAAAAATTTAGTTCATTTTAATGTAAGTATTAAATTCATGAAAATAATGAAGGTCTAATTAATTTTTATTATAAAAAATTATGTGATTATTTTATGTACCGAACTATCATTTTTAATCAAAATCATGTACATACTTTTAATTCTTAAAATAAAATAAATATAATTTTAATTCTTAAATAAAATTAAACTAAATTTGCATTATCTACATATTTTTTTTAATTTTTATTAAAACTTAGGACGTTTGATTTTGTGTACACATGACGATGTGATCACTGGGTGTATAAAAGTAAATTAATGAAAATTTAATTTAGAATTAAAATAATGCTCAAAGAAGAAAGTGACCAACATTTATTTAATAATTAAAATCACATACGCATTGGAAAGTAAATTCTTTTTGCCTAATGGATTTGAAATGATATACATAGTAGAAATTTAAATAAAATTCAGCTGAGAATTAAAAAGTTTAATAGAAATTCAATTTGCTTTATAAAAGGAATTAAAATTTTGGACATAATGAAAATTCAATTAATATTCATTTTAGAATTAAAATTACGTGCATAATAAAAATTTAGTTCATTTTAATGTAAGAATTAAATTCATGTAAATAATGAAGGTCTAATTAATTTTTATTTTAAAAATTATGTGATTATTTTTATGTACCGAACTATCATTTTTAATCAAAATCATGTACACACTTTTAATTCTTAAAATAAAATGAATATAATTTTGTTTTATTTAAGGAATTAAAATTTAGTAGATAATGAAAATTTAATTAATATTCATTTTAGAATTAAAATTACGTGCATAATAAAATGCAATTTATTTACTATTAGGTAAATAATTTTAAATCTTAAATAAAAATAAAATAAATTTCCATCATTTACTGAATTTTAATTCTTACTTTTTAGGTTTTGGTGTTATTTAGGAAATATAATTTTGTGATTTTAATAAAATTAAGAAACAAAGAAAAACAAAACAGCGGAATCAGTAATCAAATTAGTAATCAATATCTTTGATTAAATAATGGTTAACTAGATTTTATAACTGTTACTGCAAATCTTGAAATCAAACTCAAAACCACAATTTTCAGTAAAAACTTACAATGTCAGCTAAGTAAAATTGAAAGTAGGAGGCGAACCCTTCGCTTAACCATAAGTAGTTCCATTTGCTAGGCGTCACCAAATTTCCAAACCATTGATGGGCCAACTCATGAGCCGTATATGTTGTGCACCTTTGAAGGTCTTCGGTGCTCGATTCGCTTTTTGAATACAGCAGGTGATCTTCACTGAAAGTGTATCATCATCAGTCACGTGCACAAAATTTGTATGTGGGAATGATATTGCATTAACTGATAGTTTTTAACTAAAATGACGATGAATTTGAATGATTGTCATTCAGTTATTGTACTAGTTTTTACTAAGCTTGAGTTTTATCTATTAAATTACTTTTAATTTGCTAGTACGAATCATATTACATTAATTGATTCTTTTTAGTTAAATGATCAATAAATACTTTTTGTAGTATGTTGAATCATATCATTGTCATTCTGTTTTTGTACTAATTTTTATTAGTTTCCTTTACCATTGATTATAGGTTTTACTATCATTATTGGATTAATTGATTCTTTTCAGGTAATTGATCAATAAATATTTTTAATTGTAATTTGAATGGAATCATTGTCATTTAGTTGTTCTTCTAATTTTTTATTAGTTTTGTTATCAATTAATAAACATAATCTGATTTTTATTGATTAATTTTTAATTTAAATGAATCCTGTACGAATGATATTGAGTTAATTGATTCATTTTACTTAAATGATCAATAAATATTTTGTATTGTAATGTCAATCAAATCATTGTCATGCTAATTTTAGTTAGTTTTGCTATCAATTAATAAACATTGTCGGACTTTTATCGATTAATTTTTAATTTAAATTTCAATTAGCTTATATGAATTTGCTTGTACAAATGATAATGCGTTAATTGATTCTTTTTAGGTAAATGTTGCAATCAATTAATAATTACTGTCCGACTTTTATCGATAAAACTAGAATTAGGTTTTGGAAATTAATTGATTGCAATTTCGTTGTGTGATTGCATTAATGATTTTTAATTAAATAATCAATAAACAGTTTTTGTCATAATTTATGATTGCTGTTGGGTTAGGAGTAATCGAGTTTATTTATCAAAATTATGCTGGTGATTTCCATTGATTCGTATTAAATCAGTAAAAAATGTTCTTTTTAAAAAGAATGTTGCCTGTTTGTTAACAATTTCTTTTTAATTGATGTAACTTTTTTTGTGTCCTTAATTGATTTTGCATTAATTGATTCGGTGAATGTCATTATATATGTTTAGTTCAATTAGAATTAATTGATTATGTTCTGAATTCATTAATGTATGATTTCTGCGTACTTTGTAACTTTTTACCTATAAGTGATCAACCCCCAGTTTTCCATAGCGCCATCTAGGAAGTAATGTGATGGAACGGCCAACAAATCCACTTTATCTAGAGCGTAGTTCACGCCTGTGTACTCTTCCATAGCCTTCAACAGCCGAGCCGACTCGTCCAAGACATAATCGGCGCTTCCGACGCGTATGGCGTCCTTACGCGCAAGCACCCGAACCCTTCGATGCATCTTTGTGTAGCTGAAGTCGAGAACGGCAAACGCCACCAAATACGTGGACATCGTCACCGTCTCCTTGTAGACGTCCATCACGCGCCCTCCACCTAGATTTCTAAAAGAAACTTCAACGACTTACAGCGCCACCAACACTTACATCGTCCTATGCAGCTCGGCGTTCGCCACCGAGTGGAACCAAGTGCTTCTGATCAAACTGATGACGAACTTGGCTTTGAGCGCCGGCTCGTCGAAACACGGAAACGCTAACCTAGCCCCATGCGGTTCAAAGAATGTAAGCGCGATGTTCTTTTCGTCGCCTTTTCCGTCTAGATACTTCGCCAGGAAGAACCCTGCCTTTTCATGATTCAAACTCCCCACATAGTGTTTAAATATCAGCTGGTGTCTGGCACCGGGCTTCAATTCGCGTCTTAAACGAACCACGCACAAATCGCTTTCAGGTTCCAGATGAACCGATTCAACTTCCTCACCAGACATTTGCACCGAACTCGGTTCTATGGTGAGTTCTTTTGAGTGCAGCGTCACGTTTTTGGTGTACTCCAAAACTTTGAGTTCGATGATGGCGGTGCCGCTAAACGAGAGGTCTTTGTCGGGGTGCGCTTCGAATGTCAAACGATAACGGATAGGCGTCACAGTTTTGGCAAATACGGATACTGATCTTCCTCTTCTTCGACCGCTTCGCGGCCGAAGACGAGCAGGCAAAGCGTTGCCAAACGAAACACAAACATTACAAACACGTGCCCGGATTTGTAACGACTGAAGGCTTTACAAACAACATTCCGTTACATCATCGGTTATCTATCTAGGAAAACGATAACCGCGTAAAATAAATAAAACGAATCGATGCTTCGAAAAAGTCAACGCACTCAAGGTTCTTCAATCTTTTGATGCAACAAAATTTATCATTCGAATCCAGCTAATAATCAGCATCCAACGTGGGACCTTAATAATCTTCAACCGTAGAATCATTTTTTTTTTAAATAAAATAGTCATATTCGGACTATAGTTAATAATTGGCGATCAACGTGACACCACATTTGCATCTTGCGGTGCGTAGTAAATAATATTTTTATTATGATTTGATCCTACTAAAAATTTTTTTAAAAGCATCGGCCATTTTTAATATACCGATTTAATTGGCACCCAACGTGGCCATTTTTAATTATGACTTAACTTTGATACCTTAAATAATGCCCGTTTCTATTCAATTGTATAATTGGCGCAAAATACGAGTTAACTTTGATAAGTGTTTTTTTTACAACTTTCTGCTAATTAACCACAAATACCGCCAATAGTTTTGAGCCCAAAAGTGAAACTCCCCCTACATTAAGCAATGCGGAATAGATGACTTTCAATAAGTTAAAGCCATAGGCGAATTGGGCCTACTTATTCCTCATCAAATTCCCAAAAGATGGCGTTAAAAGTGCAAGCGTTTCTTTATTACTACAATTTGACTCTGCTGAATCATTGTTTTTTACAATAAGTAAATCTCAGCCATTAAGAAATTGTTGACTTATTTTCTTTATAGCAACTTGAACGCCAAAAAGTTTTTTCGACTTTTTCAGTTAAATATTATTTAGCCTTTTATTCATTTTCGATAGATGGCTTTAATATTAAAAAGCAAAATATTTTCTTCACAACAACTATAAGAGATGGCGCTTAACACTTACATTCGTAAAGTACCAATTTTTAGTTCGGATGATATACAACAGATGGCACTGTAACATAAATCTTAATGGCACACTTGATCCTGTAAAAGATTTATCTCTCCAACCTACTACGCATACTTGATATATACGTCATTATAGCGATAGGTATTAAGCTTCGGTCAACCACTTTACTCGCGTTATTTCTGAAGAAGAAACTGCCATAAATTCTACGGCAATTTAAATTTAAAAACATGTTTATTTTAAAAATCAGCAAAAACCAAAACTAAAAATATTAAGGTACCTAATGTTTTCGGTTTAACCAATCGTAAAAAACTTTTTATTTTTGACCGCCAATTTTAGTTTACGTCTGACTTAGTGTATGTTCAGTGTACGGTACCAAACTACTACAATATTTCTTTATTTCGTAAGAAAATAAATACTAAAACATCAGTATTTTACTTTTGTCCGCTAATTTTTGTTCCCCCGAATATTTTTGAAATTTTGACCGCTTTGCCTATTCATTATAAAAACTCTAATCTGATCGCCGATTTTAGGTTATAATTATACGCCGCTTTGATAAAGTTCAAAAAAACAACTATATTTCTAAAGTTAAAACCAAATAAATACTTTTTATTTGCGATTATAGCTTTAATGTGTATTTTACAAATATTCTGCGAAGAAGTAAATACAAAAACCTCGGTATTTTTTTACTCTTGTCCACTATTCTTTTATTTTGACCGCTAATTCTTACAAAGCAACAATTCAAAAAATACTTTTATCGGTCACCTAATAAAAAATTATTATTAATTAAACAAACTGTTGACCTCTAATTTTTTTAACCGAATCACAACATTAATAATTACAGAAATTATGTAGTAGTTTTACTAGTGACCGCCACCTCCATTATATTTTTAATGGATAAGCATATACGTATTGATTAAAAAATTGTCCGCCGATTTGATTATAGCAATATAAAACCAATTAAAGTTTAAAAAAACTGTTCTCTGCTATAACAATTAAACCAAAAAATACTTTTAAGTTCTGACCGCCAATTTCAGGTTGTAACTATACCCATACAATACTTTGTATTCCGTAACTTCAATATTTTATTTTTGTCCGCTAATTCCTTAATAAAAATATTTATTAATTAATCATTCGTAAAAATTCAAACTGTTGACCGCTAATTTTTGAGTAAACAA
The DNA here is from genome assembly GCA_030710515.1 of Abscondita cerata. Taxonomy (NCBI): domain Eukaryota; kingdom Metazoa; phylum Arthropoda; class Insecta; order Coleoptera; family Lampyridae; genus Abscondita; species Abscondita cerata. The sequence goes on along the minus strand of JALBCR010001609.1, from coordinate 1,871 downwards.
ATTCATTAACTTTTTGAACTAAACAAAACATTATTCATCATTACAGATTTTGTATAGTTTTACAAGTGACATTAATTATAATTCCAATAAAACTAATATTAGTCGAAAAAATGTCCGCCGTTTTAATCATAGGAATAAAACCAATTAAATTTCAAAAATAAACTTTTTTTTGTCATAACAAATAAATACAAAACGAAACAAAATTTAAGTTTTGACCGCCAATTGACATATATTTCACAATACTTTTTATTCAGTAACATCGATATTTTATTTTTAACAGCAAATTCTAATAAAGCAACAAATCAAAAAGTACTTTTATTTGTCCCCTAATAAAAATTAAACATTCGTAGAGGCATAAACTGTTGACCGCTAATTTAAGTTTTAAAACTGTCCGCCGTTTTTACTAAAAAGCAACAAAATGAATAAAGTTTAAAAATAAACTCTTTTTTTTCTCGAAAAAATAAACTCGAAACCAAATATATTTTAAAAATTATTTTTAAATCGATCGCTACTCACTTTTATTCCCCGTAAAAATGCAATTGTATTTTTATTTTTGTCCGCTTAAAAATCAAATCATTTATTAGTTCGGACCTTCAATACTAGGTTGTAAACTTTTGTCGGCCGTCTTGAGTTACTGATTGCCATGAAAATCAAACAGTTCTGACTCCAATATTTGGTTGTAACTTTTTTTTAATTTTTTAAATAAACATATGGCTAAACGAATAAAATAATTATTTAGAAATAAATTATTATACATATTTGACTGAGTGAAGAAAAATAAAGAAATCAACTTTTTAAATTTTTGACCGCCACTTCTAGTTTCTAACTTTTCTTGGACGTTTGCCTGTGAACCAACCAAATACTATTTTCTTTGTTTAGTAAAGAAATTTTACCCTACATTCTATTCTTTTTCATTATGTTTAAAATACTTGACTAATGCAATCAATTTGGTTATTTATTTGTCATCAAGATTTTGACCGCTACCTCAGTATTGTTCCCAATAACAATGAAATTGTATTTTCATTTACAAATGAATTATTATTTTCACGGGCAAAAAAAAACAAATTGAACAAAAAAAATTAATTTTGTTTTAATTTTTGACTACCACTTCTAGTTTCTAAATTTTCTTGGACGATCCGACTGTGGTAATCTACCTAATAATTCCTTTGAATAAGGAAATTTAAACGTAAAATTTTTGTCCTAACTTTACCCATTATGTTAATTTTTATCCGCCGCTTTGAGTATAATAACCAATAAAAATGACCGCTCAGGTGCTGATTGCTATAAAAAAGTAATTTAAAAATTAATTCCGACCGCTAATAAACTTTTTGTCCGCCGTTTTTGGTATACTTTTTAAAATTTTGACCGCATGCTTGCGCCTCCTGAAAAAAACAAATCAAAATTAATATAAATTTTTGGTTGAGCGAAAAAACAAAAAATCTAATTTTTAAATTTTCGACCGCCATTCGTAGGAACGTTCCGGCTGTGCAATTTTTTTATTCTATTTTTTCACTTTTGTCCGCTAATTTTACCCTGTATGTTCATTTTTTTATTTTTATTTTTGACTACTTAGTTGCTATAAAAGCGGACAAATCAGTTCTGTCCGCCAATACTCAGTTGTCTGACCAAAATGATCACAACAACACAGTAAACCATAAAGAAAACCGTTTTTTTTGTAATTTTGTGCACGCTTGACTAATTTTTTAAAGAACCTGTAAAAATAACTTACCTCCACATACGTCAGCGTACGCATCTTCCAACAACTCGACTCATTGGTCCGAAGAAGTAACACCGGTAAATTCTTTGGCAAAACATTTATTGACCATTCGTTATAACCAAAAAGGCAGAACAAAATAAAAAACAAAAATGAT
>JALBCR010001608.1:0-154697 GCA_030710515.1 Abscondita cerata | reverse complement strand
GGATTTTAAATGTTTTCGTTTTCCCGTTATCTTTCGATTTCAGTCTTATTGTGTCATCTCTTTTTCGGTTACCTATGCTATCCACAATTGTTTTATATCAAAGGCAATTGATCAAAATTCTAATCACTTTGTCAACAACCATATATATGAACTGGACAACCAAACTATATGACAACCAAAAAAACGAGAAAAAATCAGCACACCCACCAGCAGTCTCTGCGAAAAAACAATTGTTCAAAGAATAAAGAAAATAAACATAGCGTCTTCCTTCGTTGATGACCAATTTAAAGTATTAATTATTTTTGCTTATGATTAGAAGAATATTTTCAGGAGCCGTTAATCTTGGACTGAAATATAAATGTGAACAAATGCAAAGTTGTGAAGCGCTTAATGGAAACTATTAGTAAAGAAGCACTGGATTATCATAACTAAAGCTTATGCAAGCACTAATTGTTTTTGTTGATGATTAAAACACCGACGTAGCTACAATTTTTACGTACGGTGAGCCAAGATATTATTGTGTGGCCTTTAAACTGATGTTTTTTTATGACATTTAAAAAGATTTGAATTAAGGAATTGAAAACTTACCATTGCAAAACAACGTTTATTAACGTTTTATAATCAAATTTCGAAAATTGCTTCAGTATTCGAACTTTTCTGGTAATAGCTAGGTGCTTCAATATTCGTCGATTTTATTACGGATATTGCTTTAAACGTTCGTTAATGAAAATGTACCCTCACACGCACCAGAAAGAGGATAGAGATAGTCAGTTAAGTTTAGCTCCATGATTATAAAAGTGTACTTATATAAATCGCTTAAGGAACACGTCTAAGCAATGTTTGAACACCTTTTTAATTGGCCACCATTATATTCGCGCTAATATAGAACGTGTAATGCATGCTGATTTTACACTATTAAACATGTCTTCTAAACATATGAAAGCAATTCCTTGCAGCAAGTACTCAATAAATCTCTCAAAAATGGTGCCCTCTTAAGTAAGGAAGGAATTATCAAGCAATATTTGTTCAGTTTTTGCTGTCTTTAGTTTCGTCACAAATTACCACAACATACTGCACTGTTAATTTCAGCACCAAGTGATTTAGTATCATTTCAAGAGCAAATGAACAAAATCTTGTTTAGAGCCCCAGGGCGTAGTATAAATATTTTTGCGTTCCTTGACACTTCATCCACCAATTTTTTTAACCACAGGATTATGTTTAGTTAAAAAGAGTAACATCTCAATAAAATTCCTCTGTTAGGCTTTCTTTTGTCCCCTTTATTGAAATGCATTGTGTTACAGTAAAAGATAAAGTATCCATCAATCAAATCACATGATAGTTTTTATTTTTCTTCCACTAAATGCTAAATGATAGACGATCTATGGTTTAAATCCTGACTCGTTTTCTAGGATGTCTGCAATTTTTAAAATGACGCTACAAACACGTCATTGATGTCCCCAATTTATCTGGAGTTACGTTGTTCCATCGTCAGATAAAAATTCTTCTATTATATTTAACTATGGCTAATAAATCAACACATAAAGAAAGAGCTGCACACGATAGTCTACCTATCAAATCTCAAACCAACTGGAACCCCGAACTGAATAAAATAATAAATTACGCTTGGTTGCTTAAGACCAATATCTGCAACAGCGACAAAATCGTAACGTTTAAGAATGGCGGTAACGTCGCATCTCTAATGAAATCGAAACCGCACCTGCAATGATTATATTACCATTATTTATCCAATCTGCACATTGTGGAAGTTGTGATAAGTAGCTATAAAATTAACTCAAATTTATCAAATCAAAGTTATCTGGCAATGTTTTGATTAATTGAAAAGAATATAAGAAAGGTTTTTTGTGGTTGTAGTAAAATTTTGATTTTGTGGTTATTTCGACTAAAATTGTGGTGTTAAATATGCTAGTAAATGTCCAATTCAAAACATAAAAAAAAACAAAAAAAGTAAGCATTTTGAAAAAAAAAAGGAATGCTACAGTGACGACGCCCCAAGGTTTTATCTTTCATAAAACAATAAGTTTTAACATTTAAAATTAAAAAAGCTGTTTAAGGATACTACTTATAGTGCAATGTTTAGCGACTACTAGTATGTTCTCCCTTAACAAAATCTTTAGATTTTATCATTTATTTATCTCCGGCCTTCGTGTCGGTTTGATAAAATTTTGTAGGTGTCTACTTATTCTCCATGGTGGGCACATGGGCCTAGAAAATAGAGCTACATCACACGATTAAAAGAACTGTAATTGCAAAACTTGTGCAGCGCTTACAAGATTCTTAGGTTTTTTTTTGTGATTTTACAAAAAAAAGCACAAATTAAAATGTATGATTTTATTTTTTTTCTTTAAAGCGGAATTTAAAATAGAAACTTTAAAATGATTATCATATTTTGTGGTTTGGTTTCAAGCCGAATCGAAAGTTAGGTTTTTATGTAAAACCCTAAAAGGCAATTTATCAAGCAGGCAAGAGCTGTATGAAAGAAATATTGTGAAATTTTATTTCTACCGTAGTGGCGGTATTCGAAACCATATTTAAGCTGCATAACCAGTTCTACTAAACCTAATTTAAATATACATTTTTTGCTAACATACTGTCTAGTCTATAATTCTATTTTCATTAACAACCTAACGTTTGTCTGCACGAAGCAAAGGCCTGATCGTTCTCAAACAGGAAATGCTTTGTATAGTCGTTTCAGTTTTCATACAAGGGATGCTTTAGCTACCAAATAACATTACCGATATCTTTTCCTTTGATCGCAAATAAAATATTCACCAATACATAGTAAATCACGTCCGCAAGCCTACGAAACCTTATGTGATGTGGGTTCACAGAAACAAATTTAAATCACCGCGACTACTCTACATTTTTTTGTTTGTAAATGGAAACAAACGCTTTTCTGTTTTCCAAAAGAACAAAACAAATAAAAAAACAACAATTACTCTAAAGAGTACAATATAGTTCAGAATATCGATCCACTTGAAATGTTAAATTAACATTTACTAAAATTACTTTCTCAAAGAGAGAATATTATAATAATATAATGCAAAGAGAAAAATTAGAAATTATACGAAATAAGCGTTTACCGCAGAACTCCGCACATCGTCCCGATAAGCCAAAATAAAATTTTGTTTTAGGTTAATGTTTCAAACAAAAGCCTATAGACAATGAAATTTTGCAAAACTTCTCCTTCAACTTTTTTTTTTAACTCGATATTGTGTTACAACAATTAGTGTCACGTGATTGATATATCTCAGTAATTACTTATCGGATCAGGACATAGTTTTAAACAAAATTATGTATAATTAAATTATAAACAACTTTTATTTGTAACAAAAATATTTTCTAAATATTCGAAAATCTGTGTGGTTAACGGCTCTTTTGGATACATAGAATATGCTCAAATCTAATCAGATTTGCAAAATTATAAATAAGGTCAATGTACAAAGCTTCATGCAAAATTAGACCGGTAATTTTTTGATATCTTGTTTACATACGGACGAACGGTCGGCCGGCCGACCGTCGGACATAAATTTTGACTCCACATCTTTACGAAAACCGAAAATTTGAAAACTCTTTTTTCTCTTTTTCCCTCGAATTTGGAGTTGGAACTTTATGCATGAAGCAAACAAAATGTTATGTCCCGGCCGACCGATTCAGTGCGTATGCAAACAAAACAAAATATAGAGAAACCACTTTATGAAACTTTGTACAAGGACTTTTGTTATAACTCAAGCATCTGATTAGTTTGAGGCATAATGTAAGTAGCCAAAAGGCCGGGGTAACCTTAACAGACTTTTGCAATTTTTTTAAATACTGTAGAAAAATATTAATTTTTAAGAACATTTTTGTTTCAAATAATATTTGTTTATATATTTAATCTCCCACATTTTTTGTTTATACTAATTTTTATCCGGATCAGGAATTAATGGTTGCAATTAATCACATGATCATATCAATTGAGCAAAAGGTTGAGGGATAGCGTAATGTTGGAAATTCCGGTAGTCTTTTGTTTCATTTTTGTTCTAAAATGCAGCGTTATTTTCGCTTATCGGGCGGTGTGTGGAGTTCTGCGGTAAACGCTTGACTGTTGCTTCATTATAACGTGCTAACTCTAATTGCGTCGGAAAAAGTGAAAAAAGAGTTGTTAGAAATTTTTGAACAGTCGCATAACTCCCCCATTTTATTTCATACAGTTGTAAATAAATAAAAACAAATATAAATAAAATTGCTAGTTATTCAAAAAGTTTTTTGAAGAGGTGGACGTAGAGGTATTTCTAGAAATAAAAAAAATTATTTTTATCAGAATTTGAAACAGGTTGTCTTTGAGATATTGTATTCACAAAAGAATTATTTTTCTTAAGAAACTCAAATGAGTGAAACAAAATCTATGTTCTGTGTTTACTTTTTTACTTCCTGAAAGTAGTAAAATTTATTTTCTGAAGAAAAAATATCATTTTTATCTATTGCCAGAATTTTTTGCTACCCTGTTTAATGGTTTAACCTTCGGATTACCTAGTAATTTTTCCTGAAGCACAATTAACAAGTGAGGTTAGATTTGAACTCAAGTTTTTTTTTCTTATTTTGAAAAGAAAGAATCGACTTTATTTGTAATGGTAAAATATAAACATAACTTAATGAAGGCAACAATTTATTACATATTATTGTATTTTTTTTTCTGGTAATGTTGTTTCATCACAAAGAACTTAGCACTTTTCACATAATTTCAAACATTTTTGTAATTTACCTTGGACATATCTTACAACGATCTCTTTTGGGAGAGCGATAGTTTTCCTGTTATTCCATTCTGCACATGTCTTTGTAGGTCCTTGAAGTGTAGACGTTTTTGATATGTGCGATTACTAATTCAAATCCAAGTTTATGCAAAAATAATCTTCCTTCGGAATGTCAGCCCTTTCCAAATGTATTCATGGCAACAATATCAAAAAAAAATTTAAAAAATACAACAAGAGGCCAAACGATTGTGTATTCTTCTGCAAGAGTATTCCTTCATCAGTGTATCGACGCTGTCCACAGCTCCTTGCAGCTATTATATATAACTTGCGGTTTGTAACTGTTGATCTTCTCCTTGTGTTGAAAATAGCATAACGCTTTTATTATTTTAGGTACGTAAGATACTAAATTGTGTCTTCTCCATATCGAATTTCCCCGCTTGAGTATTCCTGCTCGATTTCTTTTTGTTTTCTTTGTTCCCAGTCAAGGATTTTAATTGCTGCAGTAGCTTCTTCGCCGAAGACATAGACGTAAAAATTATCTGTGGTAATACCATAACGCTTCAAGCAAATCCAGTAAGTACCCTCTTCCCTAGGAAATAAAATTTTATGCTCGTGTATAAAAACGATAAAACTGGCGCTGTTTACTATGAGACAACACATGACGATGACCATCTCAACTGCTTCGCCAATACAATGAGGCATTTTATGAATAACTGATTGATTTGCAAACACACATCTATAATTATCAACACGATCATTATCCCCGGATTTAATAATTAATACTATATAACTGTTTTTCCAATATTCAGGGAATTATACTTTCATTAATAGATGAGTGAAATATTAAATATAATCAAAAATGTAAATTTTTTAGGTTTTTTCGGACTCTTTTAATAACTTAGCAGAATTGGTTGCTTATCTGCACAGCTGACAACTATTCCACCTTTTTATCGTTTTAACTTGTTTTAACTTCGATTGTCGAGACAATTAAATTTTACTCAGAACATCGGACTTGTGTTTATCAGAACCCTGTTTGTCATACATTGGTTTTATTAGAACTTTCGTTTGAGCTGCTGCAGCAGCAATATTTGCATGAGGGTCGTTTGCTATCTACATGATCAGCAGTTGAGGAAAATTCATTCATTTTATTAGCAATGGCTCAAAGAGCATCCATCTTCTTTTAGTATTTTCAAAGTTGATGTTAAATCGGAAATAAGATTATTTTTTATTTCACCGATTTTATTATTGATTTATTTTGTTAAGCCTTCAGAAAAGAAAGAAATTACTGATTAAGATCAACAATATCAATGAACACAATCCTTACAACGCCATGTAAGACCAGAACAATTTTTAAGATAATTCACCAGTTCAATAGGTAAGGTAGCACGGAAAAAATGGTACGGTACCCTGAACAATTCCGTCTTGGTGTTCTTGATGAGAAATTCTCAGCGCATTTGGAACAAAGAGGAAGCATTTTAACTTGAAGCTAAAGCAAAGGTGGAGTACACTCTTGTGCAATCAAAGTAGTACTCTTACACCACCACTTATAATAATGCTAACTTGTAAATGAAAATTTATTTACAAAAACACTTTAATTATAATTAAAAAATAAATCAAAGTGTATAGAAAATGTATTCTTCGGCTTATGGTGTCTTGCTTATTTAAAATTTTGTTGTGCATTTTATTGAGGTATTCATATTTTCTCATCACATATATTTTTTCACTTATTGTCCTTATTTAAATCTAATTTAACCTTAAAAGAAGTTTTACTATTTTAATGTCTTGTATTTATTTTCACTATACTGTATCTTACTTCTCTATCAATAATACTATTCTTTACTGTTTTCTATTGATTTCTTTGTTTTAAAAATTTACTTTTGCATGTGCACATACACCTGAGTTATAATAAGTGAATAAAAATAAGTTTCTACCCATGAAGAAGTTTGGGTATGAACAATTTTATTCCTTGCAATATTTTTTTAACAAAACATCAACATACAGTACAAACGAAAATATCCAACAAAATATAGTATACACTTTCACCGAAAAAGGAATACTAAATAAACTGCAAAAGCAGAAGACAAAATAACATCGGAGCCAATGCTTCAGAAATCTTCTGAAGAACATCGCACCCAGTCAGCTAAAACAATTTTAACAACGGCGCGGTTAAAAGCTCAAAATCCATTTGTCTCATATAAAAGACGACCACAAAAGCTTGAGAATAGAAACACTAAAATGATAACAAGTCTGAAGTTTGGACCGCGAGCTGCATAGTCAAGAATAGAATGTTTTTTTAGCACAAAAATTTTTTTGTACCTGGACATATATCCAATGTGTATACAAATTTTAGAATTGAAGTGAAATTTTTGCAAGCTCTACTTTGGAGGGTGAATATTGAAATGACAAAATTATTGGAGGATTCTTGAAAAGATATATGAATATTCATGAAATAAATAAACATAATCAAAAAGTGTAAAGAAAATGCATTAGCTAAAGGGAAGTAATTAACCTAAAAAAGGATTTTAAGTAAATATAATAGAACATTTTTTTATAATTGGATGGATGATAAAGTAACATCAAAATATGTTTTTAACAGAATATAAATAAGTTAATAAGTTGTTTCCCAAATTAATAATTGGGCCTTCCCTAATGGTAGACGAGGTTTCCTAGAGCTCAATACACGTTGGCTCTTGTTTAGCTGACGTTTCTTGACCGTTGTCTACTCTAGTTTTGACCTCAATTATTAATTTGGGGAAACAACATATTAAGTGTTATTTAAAAAGAGGAGTTACTTAAATTATTTACTTGTTTTTGTTTACCGAATTATTAATTGTACTTTTATTTTCTACATCAGAATTTATATTAGTTAGTCAAATGGCCGACGCGGATGCGGATGCTAATAAATGTGCGGGCCTTTGCGGAGGTTTAGTCGCGAAAAAAACGATATGTGAATTGTGTGAGCAACCCTGTCACCCAAACCAAAAGTGCACAAAACGTCATGCAAGTGTTTGTGGTAAAATTGAGGATACTTTGGATAATAATGATACAGGTAATAAACCTTGTCTTAATATTCATGAAGATATTTTCAATACTCACTCTAATACGAGTTTGGAAACGTGTTTAATGGAAAACAAATACTTAAAAACGGTGCTCTCGCACAAAAATTACATAATTAAATCACTAGAAAACCAAATTTGTTTACTTCAAAATAACTTGAAATTGTACAATAAATGTGATGATATCACAAATAACGATACTACGTTACAAACATCTGGATCGTATGCATCAGCTGTTGCAACTGTACGAGGTCCAAATGTAAAACTGAACCACAATAGTAATCAGCAATTAAAAGAAACACAGTCTAAAAACTCAAATTTACTTGTGCAAAAATTGGAAGATACACAAAGTAAAGTAATGAGTAATTTAATACATATAAACCAGGATGTATCAACACAAAAACTGATAGATCAATTAAAAATGTTCAATTACCAACGAAACAATTAAAATCTATTGAAAATGAGGCTACTGATTCAACAATTTCAAAAAGTCATTTCAAAAACAAAAGTAGGAATAGTCAAATACGTGGAAACGCAGACTCTAATGCGATCACGATAAAATCAAAATGTGATGAATTCTATGTGACTGGTTTGTGTCCAACTACCACTACAGAAGATTTAATACAATATATAAAGTCCATTGATGTAAAATATGTACAAGTGGAAAAGAAATCTTCAAAAAGACCGGAGTACTATTCATCTTTTAAAATTTCCTGCTACCCTAACGATTCTAGCAAACTTACTGATCCTTCTAAATGGCCTAATGGTGTAACTATTAATAATTTTTTTTACTTTCTTACCAACAAAAAACACAAAATAAACAACGATGTCTAATAAATAGTAATAAATTTACTATTCTATTTCTAAATATTAGATCGCTACGAAATAAAATGTTAGAATTAGAAGCTTTTCTAATTTCCAAATATCTACATTTGAATTTATTGTGTATTACTGAGCATTGGCTCACCAAAGATGAAACAATTGGTATAAAAATCTTAAATTTTCAAATAACATCAGTTTTCTGCAGGAGTAAAGGATATGGTGGATCAATGATAATGGATTCATCAAATCAGCACTTAAAAGATAAGGCGATTGAGTTAGGAACACATGCAGCTGAAGAAAAAGTTTGTGAACTGTCAGCAGTTAAATATCCTAACAATGTTTTAGTGCTTAATATTTACAGATCCCCGAATAGTGATTTTGATAAATTTTTGAGTTCAATTAATAAAGTATTGAGTAAATGTGACTTTGTACATAATAAAATTATAATAGGAGGAGACTTTAATGTTTCTTTTAATAAATCGGATGTAAAAGTTAATGATCTATGTGGACTTATGACAAGCTATGGACTAAAAGCGGTCATTAATTTTAATACGCGCTCGTTAAACTGTATTGACAATGTTTTACCAATATCCACGCGTACAACTGTTATCCAGTAGAAACGGGTTTTTCTGATCATAAAGGGATTATTTTTGAATATGAATCATCGACAATGCAATTTTCATCGTTAAAACCCACTGTGTCTAGACCAATTACTAAGTTTGGGAAATACAATTTTTTTAGAATTATCAGGGACATTAATTGGAATTTCGTTTATAAAGATGATATAGATGCTAATACTAAATGTAGTATTTTCCAGAATATTCTTCAATCTACTTTTGAAATCTGTTTCCCAATCATAAACAAGAGATCTGTATCTAAAAGTTCTACTAATACTTGGTTCACTGAGAAGCTAAGAAGAATGAGATCTGAAATGCAGTTAATAAACGAAATGTTTAATAATAATAACTCTAATAAAGAGCTCCATAGGTTAAAATTAAGTCTTAGAAAGAAGTACCAACAAGAAATTCGTATTGCTAAAATTAGTGCAAATGATAATTTTGTAAAAACATCTACTAATCAGATTAAAGCTATGTGGACACTGATTAATAATAAGAAACCGTATAAACGCCAACGAAGTAATACTGGATCTATTAGTGCGGAGGATTTTAATAATCATTTCTTAAGCGTCCCAAGTACCACTATTACGAATAGTAGTGTATCAATTCCAGTTGCTAAATCGTATATAGTAAGTGACATTAATATTAATTCTACATTAAATTTTGAGTTTAAGCCAATTTCACCAATTTATTTAAGAGATGTTATTAAAATTTAAAAAAAACAAATACCAAGGATGTGTATGGATTAACTTCTAATCTTATCATAATAATCTTGGATGTTATAGTTATTCCCCTAACGAAAATTATAAACAATTGTATTACAGAAGGAGTTTTCCCAGATTGTTTAAAATTAGCAAAAATAATTCCGATTTATAAAAATGGTGATACTAATAATAAAAATAATTATAGACCAATAGCATTGTTACCAATTATATCTAAAGTTTTTGAAAAAGTATTATCTGTACAACTTGCAACTTACTTTGAAAAAATAATTTATTATACCAACATCAGTATGCTTACCGAACTAAAAAGTCTACTACTGATGCACTTTTATGCTTTCTTGATCAGTGTTGTGATGCGCTGAATAATGAAGAATACTTATTAGCTTTGACTTTAGATTTAAGTAAGGCGTTTGATTGTGTGTGCCCGTTATTACTGTTAAGTAAGCTATATTCCTATAACATTAAACCTATTGCCTGTAGAATGTTAATGTCTTACCTTACAAATAGGCAACAATGTGTGAATGTAGGTGTGGATATATCAAATTTTAAATATAATAATGTAGGTGTTCCTCAAGGATCGATATTGGGACCTTTACTATTTATTGTTTTATAAATGATTTTCCTCGAATTGAAAACAACACTACTACAATTTTATATGCAGATGATTCAACCATTCTGCAACGTGGATCAACAATGCACGATATACTTATTGAATCTAAACAATTATGGGTTAAAGCAGAAAACTGGTTTTATAAAAACAAATTAAATCTTAATAATGACAAAACTGTAAAAACTATATTTAGTCTTAAGAATATTAATCAATCTACAGATTTTTCCAATAAATTTAATTTTTTGGGGTTTTGTGTAGATTCTAAGCTACTATGGCATGACCACGGAAATTTGCTTTCCAAAAATTAAATAAATCAATCTACTTAATAAGGAACTTAAATTGTTGTGTTTCTCAATTTATACTAATCAAATCATACTATGCATATTTTCATTGCCATTTGCAATACGGCATATTGGGTTGGGGTCATTCTGCTATTAGGCATAGAATCTTTGCATTACAACGCAGAGTCCTTAGAATAATATGTAATATTGGTTATGCGGAAGATTGCAAAACACATTTTAAAAATTTGAAAATACTTACATTTCCATGTTTATATATATATACAATTGTCTACTCTATCTTAAGAAAAATGAGCATAATTTTGGAACCCACATGGATAAGCATAATTACTTAACTAGAGCAAGATATGACGTCTACATTAAGTCAATTCGTTTAAGTCGATTGCAAAGTGGTGTTAATTACTGGGCAATTAAATTTTACAATGCTCTACCTTTGGATATTAGACAATTGCAATACGTTACTTTTAAAAATAAAATAAAATGTGTCTTGCAAACAAATGCGTACTATTCTATAGAAGAATACCTAAATAACGTTAATGAGAAATGTCTGCTCTAGGTAAAATAATTTATTAAATATAATTTTGACTTGTGTAAACCGTTTTAGGTAATCATAAATAAAACATTATTATTATTATTATTATATTTTATTATTATTATTATTATTATTATTATTATTATTATTATTATTATTATTATTATTATTATTATTATTATTATTTTTTGTTATGTAAGAAAGATTATAATAACAACTTTTAAAAATTTAATTTCATTTTTTAATTTTTAAAACATTCCATTTTTAATAAAGCTAACATAACTAAAACATTGATTTCTGTTTTGTTTAGGATGAAAATTTTTTTTTTTTTAAAAATTTTATTATTTTAAGAAATTTCCAAAACTAACCGGAATAGCATTATTGAGGGCGGAGCTTGTGTAGTACGCTTTTACAGCTAGCGGTGTAAAGCGCAAAGTTATTGCTGCCTATATTGCCGACTTGGCTTATTTTGTTGATCTGCAGTGATTGTTTTTGTTGGCGCTGTTTTGTTCTTATTTGATTTTTTCATGATGGCCAGCTTAAATGAACAACGCAGCTTTGAAATTTTTTGTAATCCTTACGGGTAAAATTTTGCTAAAATTTTGCTTACAAAAATGACGCTATGAGATAAACTCAAGTGTAGGACTACAAAAATGTTTGGAACAGAAGAAGTAGCGGTGGGTGGACAAATGTGATAATTGTAATGGACATTATTTTGAAACGTTATTGAAAAATTTAAAATTATCTCATTTTTAAAATGTTAAGTGTTTGCGGGGCGGAAACGGTCAGGATTGAAACATTATTGATTAAAATCGTGGGGTTTAAAATACTGAAGGCAAACATCAAATAACAAAGTTAGTGTTAATATCCGGTTATCTTGTTTTTTATGACAATATACCACCTGGTGTATGTCACTACACTTATTTTTTAGATTAGATGCTACACAGTGAAAGAAAACAAAATTGATTTTCAATGCAATTTTTGGGATCCATATCTGTCAATACATATCTTATATCTCCTTCATCTTCAATAAATGTTCATGCACTATTATATCCTTAAAAAATGCTGTGAATACTTTCTGTAGTTCGGTTAAATAATTACCCTTTACCTATTGATTCAACAGTCAATAATAACTTTTTTCCACGAGAGCAAGTAATTGTATTTAAAAAGAAACGGCAACACTTAGTTTCCTCATCAAAAGTATTAAGTTATTATCTAAACAACCACTTATATTATAAAACTCTAGAAGAGCGATTGTAAACATTCTCTCCAACTTACTTTTAATTAATCCATTGTGAACGAACATGGAAAACAACACTTAAAAAGTACATTACTGTTATAATAACACCATTATACATTTGTCCAAACTAATAAAAACATGATCAAAGTAAATGGCTGTAATCGATTAGTTTCGATTCAGGGCGAAAACTCCTTGACGCTGTTTAAAGACAATTATTTGAAAATATTTTTAAAATTTAATTTTTTTAAAATAAAATATTTGCTGAAATATTAAAGGGTTATTATGCTAATAAAATATGTTCTATTAGATGATACCTGCATTATTTCTAAGTCGTAGTCTTCAAACACTTCCTTTATGTCAGTGAAACCAACCAAGTCAAGGAATTATGGGTAACCTAATGTTTCGGCTAATCCTTGTGTTCATACAGCTAAAATCACATCTATGAATATCATCCCTTAGTAGATTTTTCCACTGCTGTAACATAACTTTACAAGTCGTGACTTTTGTCCACATCCTTACAAGTTGTACAGGGTGGTCCAAATTAGACACTTTTGATAGGAAACACCCATTTCTAGAGCAGCTAGAAAAAAACTAACTAAAAATCTACTTTTACCTTTGGAATTTTATTTTATTGTTGTTTTCAAAATACTGTATTACGAATTGTGTATAATTAAGATCAGGTAAGTAACTAAATCTAGCATGCCAAGCTTGAAACATAAATCAAAACATTGCAACTACTGTCAAACAATTATCTCTAAAGATTCTCCTGTTTTTGTAATATGTATGAAAACTACGAGAAACTTGACATGTTGAAGTGTTATTGGGAATCAATCACATGAAGATGCTCAGGCGGCCAGCAACCTTTACTTCAAGCTGATATGCGGAAAGAAGACAACCCTTTCGAGATATGTTTCCTCGATTAAAGCATAACTTTTATTAACGCATGGTTCGTTCAAACAACCGAGAAACAGAATATACGAAGCCAGAAATAGAGATAGAGGTTTAGAAGAAATAACTGTTCTCGGGGGGAAATTCAAAATCAACCAAGTATTTCTGCTACGTAAATTGCGATACATTTACAGGTGTTTCAAAAACTTCCGCTTATTGAATTCTAAAAAGAATAAATTTAAACCTTACCGAGTGAGAAAATCCACAAATTACTACCTTCCGATGACGCACAATTTAGGATTGTTTTTTGTCAGTGTACTTAGGCAAATTGCAGAGGTCCCAAATTTTGCGCAGAATGTCTTATGGAGTGGATGAAGCGTGTGTAAGCAGCGCTGGTATCTTCAACAGATATACCTGCTACAATTGGACTTTGGAAAATCAATATATTACAGTGGAGAAACAAAATCAAGGCCGTTATAGTTTTAATATTTGTCGCTATTTTTAGAGGGAGGTTTGTTGGTCCCTTTACATACAGTGTCCGCCATAAAGTTGAAACATATGGCAATTTTTTTATTATTGTAGTTAAAAAAATATTTGGAGGGCAATCACTTCTGCTTCTTGAAATAACTTAAAATGCGCCAAGTCAAAGTACATTTTATGCCCATGTGCTGATTTGAAGAGAGAAATTTTGATGTTCAATAAATTTCATATTTTCGTATTTTTTAATTCACTCCTGTAACTGGCTACTTTAAAAACATTTAAAACGGTTTAAAGCAGTACAAAGGTTACCATTCCATTGCATATTATGATCATAATATTCGTACGTAAGTTACAAACTCAACTAAAAAAGAGAGAGTCTCTGATTAACTTTTCACATGTTGTAGGAAAGAATTGTTTTTTTTTTTTGATGTGATTAATACCTGGTAATGACGTATTGGACGGGGGTGGACAGCTGGCGCGAGCGAGCTTCTTGGCGAGGTGAACTTTGCTACGATCTAACTTGGTGCATATTGATGTTTATCCCACTTGAAGTTTTGACAGGACTATTGTTTACTTTCTACATCATTTATAATTGAAAAACTCATCAAAAAATTCAAATTGAACTTTTATAACAACATAATTGTGTGTATGCTTTTAGATATTGTAATTGTTATACTACAGTGACCGGCAAAGAGTTTGCATCAAATGACAAATTTTTGTAATTGAGATATCCGAAAAATTTCCTTTGGCAAATTAATTCAGCATCTTAATGACAAAAAGCACTTTGACAAATGTCATGTGACCACTGCCATGGCGACAAATTAAAAAATATTCCTTAAATATGTAAAAGTGAGGTTAGATGACAAGATATTGAAAAATGCCTAAGAGAAAAGTTGTACAGAATTAAATTATACGTCTATGTGCAAATTTTCAAAAAAATAACTACTTTTCAAAAATATTAGTTTTTCGGCATTTTTCCGGAAAGTTTTTGTATGAGCTTATTATCCAGGCAATATTGTAAAAAAATGTTTAAATTGAGTTTAGAATGGAAGAATTGATCATTTTAGGACTATTTTAAAATAATTCTAAATTTGTAATTTCAACCTTTTGTTTTCTGTAGTAAACCATTGCAACAAAGTCCGTCCTAAAAAACTATGTTTTTTGTTCTTTACCGTCCATTGGTAGACTAATAAATAAAATTACTGGATTGTAGTTTATTTGTTGGTTTTATTGTGTTTTATAAATCAAACGCAAAAATGTTGTTTTCAATATTTCCAGAAAAACTGGCTTGAAAACTGATATTTTTAAAAGTCGTTATTTTCTTGAAAATTTGCACATAGACGTATAATTTAATTCTGAAAACTTTTCTTTAGGCATTTTTCAATATCTTGTCATCTAACCTCACTTTTTATATATTTAAAGAATATTTTTTTAAATTTGCTGCTATGACAGTGGTCACATGACATTTGTCAATGTGCTTTTTTGTCATTTGATATGCTGAAATTTGCTAAAAGAAATTTTCGGATATCTCAATTACAAAAATTTTTCCCATTTGATGCTACTTTGCCGGTCACTGTATAAACAAAAATATAATAAAATAAAATTAAATATACATTAACAAATAAAATTTTTAAAGGACAAATAAATAGCTGCAAACTCTCTTTGGCAGTCATTTAATTAAAGTTTAACTAATTACTAAAATGTCTTTTTCTCTTACTCATTCCATGTTACCAAAACAGGTTTTTTTCCATTCAAAAAACAAAAACAAATTATGTCGTGTAAGTGAACTAATATCTTTGCCAATTTTGTATTAATCGTGTTTGTGCCAAGTAGTCTTTGCGCTAACTTTTCCTAGACTCCGCATTGGATGTGGTTTTCAAGTGGTGTTGTAATTTGTTGTGTCTCATCGTTTACAGGTAGGTTTGTAGACAATGGAGTTGATGAGCAGAGATTTTTCTAATTAAATGGTCTTTGAATATAATTAAGATCTAAGTTGTCAAGCTGATTAGGTCATTAACCTAAAGGGGGTGGTCCTTACTTAAGCCATCGAGGTTTGGGAAAAACCGAATGACTTATCGGACTCACCCAAGATTACAAAAAGTAAGAGTACATTTTCAAGGTTAAGTAATTAAAACTAATTAGTCTCAAGGTTGCGGCTTCTCTTCCTTTACTTGCTAACCTGCCAATTTTGGATGTTCATTCTAGTGAATTTCTATTGATTCTATTCTTTGTATCTTAATGGAGCTTTATTAAAGTATGATAGTTAAAGTCTAATAAATTTACTACATTTGGTGCTAAGTCTAATGAATTTTTGATCTAGAATGTTTCTATAATACGTTTCTATAACATTAAAATAATGAAAAATTAACGTCGCATTATTAACTCCGAACTGAATTGAAAAAGGGTTTATAAATAGTGATAATCACATTCTCCTAAATGTATTCATTCGATAAACCGCTTAAATTTAGACCGTGGATTATTGGGGGCAGACAGTGGAAAATACTGATACATGTATAATCTATTATTCTATTGTTCTACCCTCTAATGTAGATTCAATTAGCAATTACGAATTTTTATTAGGAAATAAATGTGATGACATTTTTTTATTGGTAAAGGTAGCACTATTTAATAATAAATGAAAGATTTTGAGTGGTCAAACTGGGGTTTATATGCACATAAACTATAAAAACCATCTACCATCAAAACCGCATTTAGTCCATTCAAAAGAAGGAGAAAACGAAAGTGCTAGTTTAGTCAATGCTCGTGCGCAGCGCTCAAATCGATTTTAAAAGCTTAAAGCTCAACGCGCGCAAGCTCCTATTTCCATTGGGGCTTGATGTCACAATACTTGATTCTGTATATATATATATATATCGGATGACTCATCCAAGCTACAGTATTTCCTAAACAGTTACAAGGATAACACGTTGTCCTTTGTTTTGAACTTGTGCGTATTAGGTTAAGGTTAGCATCTCATACTCTGCTGGTAAGTGTTTTCTACTACCTTTGTAGTCTTTTAGAAAGTGGTACTTTTGAACTGTAAAATGCGGAAAATGTTAAATCAAATTTATTTTTTTGTTAATGACGTCAACTCAGACTTACAACTCTAAACCGCATGGAGAAAATTTTGTCAATTGTAAGGTGAAAATTTAGTGAACAATTTTATTAAGCGTAGAGTCTTTCGTAACTGCATAAAACTAATAAGAACTTTTGACAAATCAAAGATTAATTCTGATGAACTGTATTTATACCTTATGAGGTGGCTTAGTGTAACACATTTTTAAATATCATAAGTATGCTTGTAAAATACTAATAAACAAAAGTTCTAAATAAAAATAAGAGTTTTATTATATTAGCTACAGTTAGCTGTATGACACATAAAATTTTAAGCGGCTCCTTTATATTACTATAAATGGTTAATAAATTTTTTCAAAAATGTATATTTAGTTAAATTCCTGAGTGAAGTTTAGATTCGTGACAAACAACCCTAACACAATCAGTAGTATAACTGAGGGACTCGACCTTTAATGTTTCTTTATGAAAATTTTAAGCGATTCTAAGATTCTGAAATTCTTCCTTTAATTATAGACATACGTTTTGTCATATTTCTTATGGAAAATGTTGACTAGGCCTTGTTGTGTTACTAATTTAGGGGACAACGTTAAAATTAAAGGGCAAACTTTAAATGAAGGGCTTGTACAAAATTAAGCTCTAACGTTTTTTAGTCGAGGGTTTGATACACCCTTGAAGGAGATGCTGATGAGTACAAGGAATCTTTCATCATCTCGAATTGTGAACGATAAATTGTTAACTGATACAAATTTTCGATCCGCAGAAAATTCGCACCTCTACTTGCTGTTTGATTTTTCCTGTTGTAAATTACTATGAAATCTAGAGGCTTATTCAAGTGTTACAAAATTTCCAAAAGAGAAACAATGTGACGGTTCTTGCCATTTGCTTTAGCGACGTTTTGGGGGTTAGCTTGACGATGTAACACAATCAAAGTAAAGCAGCATTAGATTATATGTCATATAAAAAGCGTTCAATGTCTTAGTCACCCTCACTGTCTTGGTCCTCAACCCTCGCCAGAGTAAGTTTAATCTCTATCCCTCACCTATGACGCATTCTGTTTTCTGTGGATATCGAAAAAGCCATTATTCTGAAATATTGATATGTCAGCCCGGGGAACTAAAATTTGAAATCAATTCATTTTGGCCGAATTTTTAGCGACCCGCTTCTTGTACTTCAGCGTTGGCATAACAATTTTTAAATTTTTTGTCACTTTTTATGTAATAATTTTAATTTTCAAATTATTGTCTACACGACTGAATACTCAAAAAACAATTGCAATTATTTTTGTTTTCTATAAAATTTATTTTAAAATATTTTATGGAAAGCTAAAACTCATATCAATTGACGGAAAGGTTTTTTATTATTAAATTAAACACTTTTAAAAAGTGTTAATATGTTTAATTTTAGGAAGAAATTCATTTAGCCAAGCTTTTGAAAACATCAAAAAAACTCGTTTGGTCAAGATAAAGTTTTACTTTTGATAATTGCGTTCCACATTGATATGAAAATTTACCGAGATGTCAATAAACAAATTACAGTCAAATCAAATCCCATCCAATTTAAGAATGCCAGGAACTGTTTGCGCTTCCTCCTCGTTGGCTTGAAAGTTGATCTTCATAGTGTTACGGAAATTAAATATTACAGTATAAAATTCATCAATTTGTTTTAGTACAGTCAAGTACATGTTTCCAATATCTATTAAACTTCGAATTGTTTATTGGTGATTGCTTGTTATGCACCAGTTTAATAAGGATTTATTTGTTTTTTATTATGTATTCATTAAAATATTTATTCTTTTTATGATTGTAAGTTCTCGAATATCATTATCATTAATTATTACAAAGATGTAATTAGCCATCGATCCTGTTCTTTTGCAAGCATTCACTTTAAAAATATGAAAAAATGACAAAATCACAATTGTTATCGTATTTGTTCTCGATCTTCACAGATTTTAAGTATTTGATTTAATTTAAAGACACTTTTACTTCAATGCTTAAAAAAAAGAAAATTATTGTAACATTGTTCACCAATCACTTTTTTGTTTTTTTTTAATTTTACGACTCGCTACTGTATATAATTAATATATTATATCATTAATGATTATGATAGCATTGTATTGCATCATTACATAAATACCAATAATGACAAATAGAAACTGGCGTTTTTGATGAAAAAAATTATGTTTTATTGAGTAACATTACTTACAGCAGTCAGTAAAACCCATTACGTATTAAAACGTATAAACATTTACGTAGAATCCGATTTAGTGTAATAGAAGTTATAAGTTTTATTTCACTGTTTTACATATATTTGTGCGTTGATGTTAGATTTTACGGAGAGTAGAGAAAGCGAAAGACAGAAAAATCGTGTAAAATATGCACAATCGTAGCTAAAATTTCTTATATGTAAAATGAAAATGTTATTAAAACATATCGTGTAAAGTTGCTTTTGCGTTTTGAACAATATTAAGTAGTATATTCTAGTAATATTAGAATTATTAAGAAATCAGAAATTAAAGTATTAGTCTAATGGATTTTCGTTTATTAAGCGGCCTTCGTGGACAAATTGGTTAATTTTATAAAAATTGTATTAATAATAACACCCATAATAATTTTATTAATAATGAAAATACGACAAGCGGAATCGAACCTGAATTTTGGTGTAAATTATTGTAAAATGTTATTGTTTTTTTTATTATTAAAATACGCATTAAACACTTACATTACCACTTAAATTTGTTCTCATTTATCTATCTAATAAAATATGTTGCTCAAATTGTACTCAAATTGCGCTAGAAAAAGTGTGGATCAATTTTGAATTTAACATACAAAACACCTGTCAACTTTTTCCGTGGGACACATTTGGTATTAGGTTTTTTGATTATTATTAAAAACAAGTTAAAAAAATTTATTTATCTAAAATTCTTTTGTTGCATCCAGTATGTCTTAAATTGAAACAATATACTTTCCAAACATTGTGTTAACAAAAAGTAGTTAAATAAAATTTGTAAAATATTATTTACAACAACTATTGTTTAATAACTGTTTTTAAATAAGTAATACCAATAAATACCATACGAATAAATTTATAAAATTGAGCAAAAAAATGTCAAAAAATAAAAAAATAAATTAGAATAAAATTAAAAATGTTTTTTATTAAGTTCTTTTTGAATTTATTATATAAAATGCAAAATGTCCCTAGAATTTTAAGTTCTTTACTTTTCTTTACAATGGGTGTCCCAGAACTAATGGGACATATTTAATATAAGATTCCTTAGACGAAAACAATGAGATTTTTTTTATATTAACCATACTGAAAACTGGGTATCTACTAAGATACAGGGTTTTAAAGTAAAAAATTAATTTTAGTTTCTTCTTATTCAATTGAAAAGTACTTGAGATATTTTGACAAAATTTTGCATAGTGGGGTTTTTTGGTGTTGCAAATTGAAATTTGACCATAATTTTACTGTATTCGTAAGATGGCGCCACAAATGTGTCAAAATTTTATTTAAACACATATTTTTTTTGTGTTTAATTTTAGGGCTAGTTTTTTTAAAATTATGATTCTACAATTATCTGTGCATAAAAAGTCATACTTATTTAAAGTCTGTAAATGTACAGGCAATCCATTGTAACTTAAGAAATCTCGCGCAGGAAAAATGTAGCTGTTTATAGAATTTCAAGGCGTGACCAGACAATAGTACACCCGGGCAGAAGTAGGTATTACTAGCATATAATACAAATTGGTGCAAGATAAATATTAATTATTACACCAATAATTTATTACTTTTCTGGTTAGTAGGTACACAATATACAAAAAATTCAAGCATTTTATTAACAAATTATGCTTTTACAATAATAATAATTAGGTAAATACAAATAAACAAATAAATACAATAATAAATAAAATAAATACAGAGCGATCTTTTATTTTGGATTTGAATACCTAAACTATAAATCATTAAGTTTATACTAATTTTGAACGAATAAAAAATAGAAATATTTAATGAACACAATTAAATTTGCGGCAATTCAGGGTAACAACGACGCAGTATTAGAATCGTCATCTGAGCTGCAACTGAACCCGAAATCATCACTATCAGTTTCAATTCCAACATTAATAATTAACGATTCTGTAACAAAGTCCATAAAACTTCGTTTTCGTAATATTCGTCTTCCAGTTTCTTGACGTTAGCGCACACCTTGTTCCAATCTTCTACCGTAATGGAGGCAAATTTTTTTCCGCTAATTTTTTCGCATCTTCTAACTTAAAAGTTACATTGTGGGATGCTACAAAATTTTTACGGTAGCCCAAATCATCTCGATTGGGTTAAGTTCGGGGTGATAAGGGGTAATCTTAACACAGTATGACCAGCTGCCTGCATTATTGTGTCTATTTTGAATTTTTAAGTTTGTTTTGTTGTTTTTTATTAAAAAATAAAGTTCAGCTTTAGTCAAATCCAATGATGCGGGAATATCGTTTTGCGTTAACCAGTCAATCATCACTTGTTTTCTGCTGTTTGAATTGGGCGCTGGATTTATTTGGACATTATGGTATGGCGCGTTGTCAATCACTAACACCGATTTTTCTGGCAAATTTGGTATCAGCTTTTCGGTGAGCCATTTTTCGTAATTATTGAAATTCATCTCATGATGATAATCTCCTGATTTGGTTCCAGATTTAAAAATTAATAGTGCATTCTTCACAAAACCATGACTATCCCCTCCTGCATGTAACATAATTAATCGTTGTCCCTTAGAAATATTACCAAATAAACCATTTCTTGTTTTGTCGGTCCACGATTTTGAAACTGTATGGCTGCCATGGATGTAAGTTTCGTCCATGTAAATGATTGGTCGATTGTCATTGCGGTACATTTTAATTTTTTTCAAAAGCAATTCTTAAGTGTCTTATATCGGGCTTCTCTTGTAATAATTTTCGATTATTTTCAGCCGAAGAAAATTTAAACCCCATTTTTTAATAATTTTGTGTAGTGAAGACCTGCCACCGACATAATCTAAATCTTCTTTTAATTTTTGTAACAAATTCTTAAGAGTTACCCGTTGGTTGTTTGTTTTATGGTAATTATAAATGATACGCCTAATGTGATGCAGTTCTGTTTCATGTATGTCAGTAATTGGAAATTTTTTCTTTCGCTTCCTTTTGGAGATTTAAAACATTGGCGTCCTCTTCAGCTTCAGGATCATTTGGTGCGTCATTCCCTTCCTTGATAATTTTGTAAAGCATACTCTGTGAAACACCTGTAGCCGCTGATAAATGGCTTTTTAACTCAACCTCAGAAGCATCTATGATGTTCACTTCATTGTTGGCAATTTTTTAAAATATTGAAAAACTTTAAACACTACTTCGCGAGTTTGAGCACTAATAGCTTTTCCCTGTCCTAACTTTGACATTTTCTTAATTTAAAACTAAATATATAGACCTAGCTATGCAAGTAAACTGATAATGTTCAACTAATACTCATTTTACCCGGTTGCGTAAAGCATAATCTTTAGTTAACAAAAGATATTAACAATTTGTTAGCCAATCAGAGGATTTAAGATTTAAATTTTAACCAATCAGAAAGACATTTACTTAACAATAGAATTAATTTTGTTTTGTACATCCAAGCTTTTGTATTCTAAATTAGTCATTTTTAAAAGAAAGTTTTACATTCCAATGATATGAATTTTGACCCGGAAGTGTAGTTATTAAATTAAAATTAGAAAGATAAAAGATAAAATGTTATATTTCACATTATAAAGGACGGTCATTATAATCATATAAAAATTTAAATTGAATAAATGAATGTGAAGCAATATTTTAAATATCTACGGTGTACCTACGCTGATATCTTATACCGCCAGTGTTTCATGCTGGAATAACCAACAGTTACGAAATCATTTTACCTTTGAGTGTACAACCGGGTCCCTACTCCAACACCTTACCTGCGCAACGTGCAACTTTTTCTACAGTTACAATGGATTGCCTGTAGCCATTTTCGAGATATTTGGGATTAAAATGTTAAGTGCATTTGAAATCCATTTAACAATATTGTCAGTTTTTCTCAAATTTATAAAGGCATCATTTAACAATATTTATTTTTTGGAGTAGTTTACTAGATTAAACAAAAAAATACTTAGCATTTGTAAGTTTTTTTTTAAATAAACAAATTAGTTTTGTGTTCGTTAAATAGCGATTAAGTCTCTTACTCAGAATAATTAAAATAAATTTTAAAATATTTTCTTGTCTGTAAATGCAACCCATATCTTTGCATGTAATCATTTGAATTGTCAAAAGAGTTGGTATTAAATTGTTTTTGTCAAAATCGCCTGGATAAATTTGAGAAAAACTGATGAAACATTTTAATCCTAAATATCTCAATAATGGCTACATTTACAGACTTTAAACAAGTATAACTTTTTATGCACAGATAATTGTAGAATCATAATTTTTAAGAAAAACTAGTCCCTAAAATTAAACACAATTAAAAATATGTGTGTTAAAATAAAATTTTGGACGCATTTGTAGCGCCATCTTACGAGTACAGTAAAATTACAGTCAAATTTCAATTTGCAACACCAAAAACTCTACTATGCAAAATTTTGTCAAAATATCTCAAGTACTTTTTAATTAAATAAAAAAACTAAAATTAATTTTTCACTTTGACACCCTGACTAAATATTCAGTTTTCGAGTATGGTTAATATAGAAAATCTCATTGTTTTCGTCTAAGGAATCTTATATTAAAATACGTCCCATTAGTTCTGGGACATGATTCAAAATAATATTAAATAAAGAACACGTGATTTTTTTCTCTCTATGATTACTAAAACATTCAAAATATGTAAAAAAAAACTAAAAAATTTTTGCGCCTACCCATTACACTTAACTTAATATGAAATTATTAAAAGACAATAAGTTTAGGGAAGGGTTAGAATATTATGTTAACGGAAAATAGTTCAAATAGTAATAGTAAAAAGGTAACTTATGTACCATACATACTTTTATACAGGGTGATCTCATAACTATTGGGACATAGTAAGGGCGGGTTATTTAGACCAAAAATATGACCATAAGACACACATACTTTAATAAAATGTTGCCGTGGAAAAAGATACAAGGTGTTAGATAAAAAAATTTTTTTCTTTATTTTTGTTAATAATTTTACTGTAAATTTATTAATTCTTATCAAAATCTACAGAGAAGCATAATTATCTGACAGTCCAAATTGTACTTTAATAAATAAAGTAATATTTAACATCCCCTTCTGACACTACGAACTGTTCAACTGCGTTTTTCTCGGAAACAAATGAAATTATCGTATTTAAACGGGAGTAACAATATTGTGTAGAAATGATGTTTACGTCATATTCTCTTAATCAAAATCACTAAAAGTTTTTTCAAAAGTTACCAGTCGATTTCATCATTAGAAATCATTCACGTGGCACCCCTACAACAAATTGTAAAATAGTACTTAAAATAATATTCTTGGTCTAAAGTTATGCCTCTCTGCCAATTTTGATAAGAATTGATAAATTTGTAGTGAAATTATTAACAAAAATGAAAAAAAAATGTAATTTAACTCTGTATCTTTTTTTTTTACAGCAATATTTTATTAACGAATATTGGGTCCTATAGTCATATTTTAGCCTAAATAACCCGCTCCTAACCTATGTCCCGATAGATATGAATCACCCTGTATAATAAATATAACTGAAAATTTTGTTAAATAAAGGTTGTATTGATTATTATTCTAATTTGAATGTATAAAATGACATTATGTATAATCAAAGTAGATATCAAATGGCTCCACCTTTTGTAACTGTTATATTTTGAAAAATATCTGAAAATATTAAACACATTTTATAAAAATTGAATTAATAATAAACAACCATAACAATTTGTTAATAAAAAATACGACAATTGTGATCGAACTCCAATTTTTGGCGTATATTATTATAAAGATACGATAGCGTTATTACCGCGTTGTATCGTTTTTAGGCTTTTTTTTCGTGTGTGTTTTAGGGTTTTTGGTTGCAAATATAAATATGGACGGTGATCAGTACTTACAGTACCTCCATGGTCAACAAGAAAATATGTTGTTCCTGAGAATCACCACTTTGGTTTCCGGACCTAGTCATCAAGACCCTCCCGGATAATTAGGAAAACATGTACAACACAATTTCACAAAACACAATCACATACTAATATAGGTCACACAACAAATATTCTGCAAATTGGTGTTTAGGGGTTGAATACGGACAAATCAGATTTCTTTGTCTAATATTTGTTTCAGGAATAGGGTCGATATTGTACTTTTACAGGAAGCACAGTGTGGAGATGAGGTTGTTTTGCTATTTCTTTTAACCTATTTTTTTTCCGTCATTGTCGTGGACTGGCGCTTGACGCGTCTATTATGTGTCGTCATGCAATGGCTGTGCTGTTATAGTTTACGTTCTTATTTACCTATTTACACACTTGGTTAATATTATTACATATGAATACTAGGGTGGGTAAGGTTTGGCATGTTTAGGTTTTAGTGATTTTCCTAAACCTTGAAGCAAATGCTATGAATTCAAAGTTCCAAATATTGTGTTAACAGAAAAGTAGTTAAATAAAATTTGTAGAAATATATTTACAACAATTTTTGTTTAATAACTGTTTTAATACCAATAAATACCATACGAATAAATTTATAAAATTGGAGCAAAAAACAATATAAAAATAAATTAGAATAAAATTGAAAATGTTTTTTTATCAAGTTCTCTTTTTGAATTTATTGAATTTGTTAAAATGTAAAATGTCTCTAGGAATTTTAAGTTCGTTACTTTTTCTTTATATAATTAACATGATTCAAAAATAATATTAGATAAAGATCGCACGATTTTTTCTCTCTGTGATTACTAAACAAATAAAATTTGTGTAAACATACAAAATATTTATGAAAATACAAAAGAATTTTTTTTTGTGCACCTACATATACTTAACATACTATGAAATTATTAAAAACAACTAGGGTGGGTAAGGGTTGGCATGTTTAGGTTTTAGTGGTTTTCCTAAATCTTGAAGTAAATGTTTTGCCAAGACGAACCAATCCACAATTGCACAACACGGTTTCGTCACCACACTGTACAGGTTTATACTGATCTTCTGGAAGCACCATAGATAACACTTACATCACAATACAATATTTAAAATATACCATACCATTAAATAAATTAATTAAAAACAATAAATTTATGTAAGGTTTAGAATTTTGTGTTAAAGGAAAACTATTACTGCTTGAGACAAAACAGTGCGGTAGAGGGAATAGTTTAATGATTTTTTCTAATTTTGACGTATAAAGTGACATTTTCATAATCAAACTAGGTATCAATCATCCACTTTTCATAACTGTTATATTTTTTCGCCCCTTGTCAAATTGGATTTGATATTTGTTTTGGACATGATAACCATGGTAACATCGGTAACACTCAATTTGAATTAGAATTCGTTCAATTCCTTTTAAAATTTTTTTTTTCAAAATTAGAAAAAGGTGTTGTATTATACATGTAACGAAACATAATTTTTTCTAACTCATAGGATTTGGTCCCGCAAGATGTGATCTTGTGGGACGAGCGTTACAAAAATCACTCTTTTCTCGTCACTAGTAACATAAATAGGTATTTTCAAAGTGACCTAAGAAAACTAAAAAATTTTTTATTATAGTTTTTTTGCTTTTATTTATGATTTTTAAAATGTTGGTACCATAAAATTTAGCAGAAAATCTATTTTTATATACCATAGTACTCATTATAGTTACTTTTGAAAGTAAAGTAAATTTTTTTTAATTTTGATAGGAAATAAAAGTGAGTTTCATTTAGTGTATTCCGATTATTTATCATAACTAACATGAATCGATCACGGATCGAATAGAGTTGTTTTAAACAAATAATTATTTAAAATATATGTTTTTTATAGTTTACCAATGGGTGGTAAATAATTGTTGAATGGTAAAACCAAAAAAAAAATGTAGTGTTATTTTCGGTCAAACCAAAAGATTTTTCTAGTGTTATTTTCGGCCAAACCAAAAGATTTTCAATTAATTAATTTATTAATATTATTAATGTTTAAAATTTTATTTTTTCAAAACTGTGTATGTAGTGTTTGGGATATTGTGATAGAAACAATTTTGCGCTTGTTAGAAAAGTCAAGACAGAAACTGATGTACATAATTGTATATATGATTGACTTTATCATAAACGTACTTTTAAAATATCAATTTTCCAAAACGGATTACATAAACTTTATTAAAACCGTCTAAGTAATCCTTGAGATTAGTAAGTTTGCAAAATGGTCCTTTGCTTAAAAAATGACCCAGAACAAGGAAGAAAACCTGATGTTTTTAGAAAACAAAATTTTTGGCTATTGAATTTGAAGATATAGTATAAATAATTATCTTTAAATCATACCTACAATCATATTATTGAATGCAGTACAAAACTAAAAATTTGTTTCATCGTTTCATTCAAGATTTTTTTTCAAAATTTATACTTACATCATGTTCTTTGTGTGTTCTGTTTAATCAATTTCCGTCATTTGTTTTTCCCCGTTCTTGTCAGGTGTTAAATACGTTGAGCAACTTCATCCTTGCTCTTTGTACTTCAAAAATGTGTCTTTTTACGTTTTTTGTTTTTCTACTATTTTAGTATATTTATGATTAATTAAAAATCTAGAAACAATCAAAAAGACTTTTGAAATTAGCATTCGTAGTATTTTAATTTAAACAACATTTTAAAATTCAAATTAAATAATTGCGAGATAATCTAAATACTATTTAGAAATTATTCAAAGAAAACTTTTTTAAATTTTTGTTTCTGGTATTTGAATGAGATATAAAAAATTTTGAAAGAATGACGTCAGCTTTAGCGATAGAATTTTTGTGGGTATTATTATATTTTTAAATTGTTTATCAGATTCTTGTAATTTTGTAAATTCCAGGTAACATTTACATTTTATTTTCAGTATACTTATTTGAATAATTTCCATAACAAAATTCGCTTTTTGAACGACGTTTAATTTCCGTTTTATCAAACCCCAGAAATTTGATCAAACGCTTCGAATTTAAACGAAGAACGTGCAAAACTAGTAATGAGAATGTATTATAATAATAATAGGAGAAAAACCTTTAATAAACGATAATGATAACGAAAATCCGAAAAATTATTCACAATCTGCATTCACTACAAATCTTTTTTTTTACACCAAATACTAAATTTAAAGATTACTATTTTATTGTGACACTTACGGGTAGTTTTTCTTTAGTTTAAATATATAAAAACATGTTTTCGTTTCCTGAAAATTTTATGAAGGTTTACCTCAATGGCTTATATCGATGATACGGTGTTGCATCAATAATGTAACGCACAGATTCATTTTCTCGTTTTTATTTGATATTTGTAATTGATTTATTATTATCAACTTTGCATTAACTTTATAAGCTGTTGTAGGTCAATTTATTTTTTAGTTAATTTTTCTGCAAGGCGATAGATGTCACCTATTTGAATTCACTACACCAACATAAAAGTTCCGAACTGTTTCTAAAGAGAATAATTTTCATAAATGTTTCAGTAATATTCGTCATGTTATTCATGTAGTATTTGCTAGACTTAAATTATGTAATAGAGCTTACGATTATTATTATTAGTAGTAGCAGAAATCAATCACAAATGAGAGATACCAAAAAATCTTCATATTTTGGTGTAACTAATATAATTATTGTTAAGCATAAGTCACGTGATTTTCTAATCTTAAATAATATTATATGTAGGAGCAAAATAGTTTGAATACAACTGGTAAATGTAAATTACAAATAACTTTTACTTAAAAACTAATGTATTTTAAAAATTTTTGAAAATATTTTAACATACATAAAAATGCCATTCTTTAAACTGTATATTTGGCACGACCTATTATGGCTCAAATTTTCTGTACTATTAAATATCTATAAATATCATTTTTATCAAAATTGTATAAGATGGAATGTCGCGGCCCCTTGTAAATTATTTTGGGTAAGACTTAATACCAGTTAATTCAAAAAATAATTCTGCATCAAATTGCGAAAAAATTTGGACGTTCCAT
The DNA here is from genome assembly GCA_030710515.1 of Abscondita cerata. Classification (NCBI taxonomy): domain Eukaryota; kingdom Metazoa; phylum Arthropoda; class Insecta; order Coleoptera; family Lampyridae; genus Abscondita; species Abscondita cerata. The sequence goes on along the minus strand of JALBCR010001608.1, from coordinate 125,484 downwards.
TTTAAAGAAAGTTTGGTTTATAATAGTAATTATTCTCAAGTTACTCCCAATATTAAAAACAAAATTAAAGTTAAATGAAAAATAATGTTTTTTGATAACTGGTATTGGTATTAAAGAAAGTGCATTGAAATAAGATTTGAATATCTACATGGTACAAAAAACAATTTTCCCTGATCTTACATAAAAGAAAAAAGAATCTATCAACGACTGTTCCTCTTGAAAATTAATTTCTTTTAAATGAACTGATACAGCAGAATTACTATTTTCTCACAAAGTCAAAATGTATGTAATATACATATAATATATCTAGAACCTAGAATTAGTTATAAACAATTGTTTACAAAAAAACTTTAATTTCTAGTTAAGTGGTAAAAATACTTCGGGCGTTTTATATAATTGTATAAATTCTCATTGCAGAAAACAATTTTTTCGCTCTTACCCAACAAAAAAAAATTAAAACAATGATTTTTTCCTTCAAAAATTAGTTTCGCTAAATAAATTCATATTTTTTTGGAGTAGTAATGCCATAATATCTACCGGTAAGACATTCTTATATTCTATACTAATGCAACTAAAAATAAATTTTGGTCGTCTTTTGAAATAGATAAAAAATATTCGAATTCAATTTGAGCCTCTGGGGATCAGCCCTGCTTGGTTGGAAACTAATTTTTGACATAATTTTAGTTTCGAAAAATGAAGAGTGCCGTTAGAGTTTTCAAAGAACCTTTTTTGCACAACAGTAAAGTGCTCTTGGGGGACGAGACATTGTGAGCGTTTCATCCGAAAGAAAACTTGATTTTTTATAGTTAGACATTTTACAGTTACTCCTATAATGGGTATCAAAAATTATCTTTGACATTAAAAAAAAAATATGAAATTTGTGTTAAATTAACTTTTTATAGTATATTTAAATAAGTTTAAATATTACAAATTAAGAGACAAGGAAGTAGTGGATAAACACGAAGAATCTATGAGCAAGAAACTGGAAGGATACGAATACGAAATAAAAACAGAGGAGTGTTGGAAAGCGGATATACATACTTTAAGAACATAGTAATAAACGTAACAGAAGAGATATGCGGAAAGCAAGGAAAAAAAGTAGGAAACACACATCATGGTGGACAGAGGAAATTAAAATACAAATTAAGAAAAAGAAAAAAGCAAGGAAAAGATACTTATCAGACAAGACTAGAGAAAATACAAAAATATTAGCAAGAGCGAGAAACGAAGAAGAAATTGAAAACGATCAAAAGACAAAGAATATGTGATAAGAATGGAAGTATTTGAAGAAGTAATAAACGATAAAAATACGAGAAAGCGGCTGGTGTGGGACAGAATAACGGCTGAAATGATTAAGAGTATAGGACAAAAGGTAGAGATACACTATTACGTATATATAATAAGATGTGGATAGAGAAAGAACTACCAAAAATTGGATGACAGTACTAAATCGTACTAATCCATAAAAAGAAGATATACAAGAATGTAATAATTATAGAGGAGTAACACTTTAAGTATATGTATGAAAATATTATAAAAAATAATTAGAATGGTAACTGAAGAGACAATGGAGGAGGAATAAAGTGGATTGAGACGAGGAAAGAGCGCTCAGGATCACATATTTAAAATAAAACAAATCACAGAGAAAGCACGAGAAGTAAAAATAATGATATTTTGCATTCTTGGATCTAGAGAAAGGTTGATATGGTGCCCAGAGGAATAGTATGTAGGTTGTTAAAGTAAAGACATGTAAACACGAAACTAAAAATGATTCAATTAATTTATAAGATCATAAGAAACAACAAAAAAAATTTAACACAAATATAGGATTAGGGCAAGGAGGAAACCTAAGTCCCCTGTTATTTATAATATTTATGGACGAAATAATTAAAAATGTAAGAAGAATGTGAAAAGTACATTCCAAAATGCAAAGAATTAAGGTATCGGAGGAAAAATACGCGGATGACATAACTTTAAAAAAATTTTTCAGAACGAAATAACAGAAATGTGCTTATGACTTATGCCAGGTTCTAAAAGTCGGTCGAATCACACCCACCCGTCACAAACAACAGCAACCGTTATTAGTTTCAGCAAAATCGATAACACTGTAAACATTGGTAACTTTGTTAAAACAATTCCAAAATAATAGTTTTCGAAATTATCGTACCACTATTAGAGCGATTTCTATTACATTCTTAGTTAACAGGTTAAAGTTTGTTGATGTTTACAGTATGATCGATTTTTGATGTACATTTCAGTTTATTTTTTCTGAAAAAATAAATATTTTTAAAGTAATTATTTAAAACTGAAAGTTGCAAGATAATGTCCATATTGGGATATTTCACAGGTAACTTAGACTCAGTACATACCTAACATCGTAAATTATTAAACTATCAAATTTATATTTCGAACCTACTAGAGTTATGGGTTGGTAACCCAAATACCGATTGAAAGGTAACTAGTTCCTCATTCTAACGGACCACAGAAATGTACGGTGTTCTATTTAATTTAAGCAGTTATTTAAGTTTTAAGTCGTTAGTGTTATAGTGGTACTACTAAAAACACTCTGTAACATTATAACATAATAGTATATATATATATATATATATATATACAGAGTGTCCGGAAATTATGCGCAAAAACTTCGGGTGCTAATTCAGAGTAAAAATAAAGGCCACAAGTTTCTATAATATTTTTTTGAAAACTCAAAGGTAAAGGATGTACAGCACTTTAAAGTTAGGATTTTTAAAACATTTGTAAAAAAAATTTTTTTTGTTTCTTAACCGATTAATTTGAAATTTGGCAAGAGGATTACTCATGCTCATGCGCATAAACGTGCAAAATTTGACGTTAATCCATCAGCTTTAAAGGGCTGGAACCGCTCCTGTCACGCATTTAATTGCTTGCAACTTTTTGCTTTTGACTTTTTGCTAATTTCATTCTTATGGGATGAAAGATCATTTAAAAACACGCAAAAAAGGTTTACTTGTTTCACCTGTCAAATCGTGCCGTTTTCGAAAAAACGACTTTAAAGTTTGTCTTGCACCAGCATACATGATACTGATTTATTTAATTTTTGACATTTCAACGAAGTATGCCTTGAGAACAAGTGCTATACAGCGTTTTATACTCCTATGAGATCAAAGACAGGCATTTTGAAATAACAAACCTCAATACCTCGCAATTTAATCTTAATGACAACTTTCACTTTTTATAATAGATTTTCGAATTGCCTCCCGTCTTCCTCAATGCACAAATTAAGTCTTCAAAAATTACGACGAACTCGAAAAAAATCCTCCTTTTGTCTAATTGTTTCAGAATTAACGATAATTCGCTCCTCAACTCTTCTACGCTGTTTACTGGCGTCTGATACACTAAGGATTTTAAATGGCCGCAAAAGAAACAGTCCATTGGGTTTAAGTGGCTGATCTGGTAGCCCACTCTACATACCCACCGCGTCCTATCCACCTGTCAGGAAACGTTTCGTTTAAAATCTCCTTACAGCTACGCCATAATGTGGAGGAGCTCCATCTTGTAACAACCACATTGAATTTCTAAGGTGAAGGGGCACATTTTTCAACAGAACAGGCAACTGATTTCTTAAGAAATCTAAGTATGCCTCACTATTCAGCCTAGGTTGCAAAAAATATGGCCCGATTAAATGATCTCTACTATGCCAGCCCACAAATTAACGGAAAATTTGTTTTGAAAATTGCGTTCCACTGTCGCATAAGGATTTTCATCAGCCCAATAATGTTCATTGTGTAGATTTATTACGCCATCGTGTCCAAATCCAGCTTCATCAGTAAAGAGCAAATTCCCTAAAAAGTTTTCATCGCCGTTGTAAAGATCAAGGATTCTATTGCACATGCGCACTCGAGCCATAGGATCTTGAGGACTCAAGGCCTGAACTTTTCGGCAATGGTAGGGATGAAGGAGTTGTTCTTGTAATACCTCGTGCAACTTTTGAAATATTGCCCAATTGAGCACCAATTCTTCTTACACTAAGTTTAAGATCATTTTCGATGTATTCTAATATGCCTCGTTCAACTTGAGGCGTTCGGGTTCGTCTCTGTCGACCTGCGTCAGAATGTCTCCGTTTAAAAGATCCGAATTCTCCTAGCCTGGTGTGGATAGTACTAAATAGTCTTGATTGCGGAATCCTTCTATTTGGGAATGCTGCACCATACAAGTGTTTTGCTTCCGACGCATTCCCACCAGCTACACTGTAATAATAGTGCATATCCCTAATTCATTGTTGAATATATGTGTTCATTTTACTAAATTTAAATTCACCAACTGAATTTATTTAAAACAAGTTACTAATAATCTGTCGAAAATGTTTCCATATTATTATGACTTTTTCTTTTGTTCCCATAGGAACGCATATCATTATTTTGTCTCAAGGCACCCTTCGTTGAAATGTCAAAAATGAAATAAATCAGTATCATGTATGCTGGTGCAAGACAAATTTTAAAGTCGTTTTTCTCGAAAACGGCTCGATTTACGAAGGTGAAACAAGTAAACCTTTTTGCGTGTTTTTAAATGATCTTTCATCTCATGTGAATGAAATTAACAAAAAAGTTTCGAGCAATTAAATGCATGACAGGGGCGGTTCCAGCCCTTTAAGCTTGATGGATGAACCTCAAATATTGCACGTTTATGCGCATGTGCAAGAGTAATCAGCGTGCCAAATTTCAAATTAATCGGTTAAGAAACAAAAAAATTAAAAAAATGTTTTAAAAATCCTAACTTTAAAGTGCTGTAGATCCTTTACCTTTGAGTTTTCGAAAAAATGTTATAGAAACTTGTGGCCTTTATTTTTACTCTAGAATTAGCACCCGAAGTTTTTGCTGCATAATTTCCGGACACCCTATATAATCATAAACCTTTTTACCCTAAGGTGTAAGGTATATTGTCCTAGGTTGGTTACATTTTTATGTATCTACATTTCATTTGTGTGTACGAATGATGCCCATTCTTTCTTATTTTATGCTGTTTTTCTTGCTTCTGTCCACGTTGTCCCTTTTGCTCTAGTACGGCCTCTACTTGTTGTCCCATGCTTCTTTGGTCTTCCACTTACTGGATATCTTTGCACTCTTGCCTCCCATATACCCGCTTTACTGGTCTCTCATCCGATGCTCGTATTAGGTGCCCGAACCATTTCAGTTGCTGTTTTATGATTCTGCTTAATACTGATTCCACTTGTAGCTCTTCTCTTACTATAGCATTTCTTATCTTGTCTCTTCTAGTTATACCTTTACTCGTCTAATATACTTCATGTCTATCGCTTGAATTCTGCTCTTCATGGCTTTTGTTAACACCCAACTTTCACTACCAAAAGTAAGGATTGGTCTAAAGTCTAAACACTGTTCTGTAGACTGCCATTTTTGTTTTTTGACTAACTCCTTTGTTTTCTAAGAACGAATTACTGAGCGAGTGATATAGTCTGATAGCACTGTTTATACTCTCGTTTATTTTAATTTCCAGGTGCCCTCTTTTTCTATCCAAACTTCTAAATATTTATATACACTCACTTGTTTTATCGTTGTTTGTCTGAGTGTTACGTTAATGTTTTCTTTTTTTTACTTAGTACCATTACTTTGGTTTTGTTGGTATTTATTTTCAGGTTTCTTACTATTAACTCTTTTTCCCATAGTCGTAGGTTTTCTTGAAGGTCCCTTTCATTTTCTGCACATAACATTATGTCATTCGCAAACGCGCATTGTGCTAGTCTTACTGGTTTTAGTTTATTATAGCCAACAAGTATCTTGTGTATCTTGTTTTCTAGCGCTTTAATTATGTCGTCTATAATCAGGATGAATAGCGTTGGGCTCAAAACCCCTCGTTGCCGTAATCGGTCACTTATTTGAAACATCTCTGATTGCATATTGTGTTTTCTTATGTAATTTATGTTGTTCTCGTGGAGACTTTTAACTCCATTTACTAGCTTTGTGCTTATATTCCTGCTGTAGGTTTTCCCATATTGCTTTTTTGTGAGGTCCTATCGAAGGCTTTTTCCAAGTCTAGGAAGCTAGGTATATTGTGAGTTCTTTATCCTGTTCTTCTCGATTATTTGCTTTATTGTAAAGATGTGATCCTATAGCTTTGACTTTGGAATCCGCTTTGCGCCTCGTCTAGTTGCTGTTCTACTATCTTCCTCAGCCGTTTCTCCAGGATGCTTTCGTATACTTTCGCGACAATGCTGAGTAATGTGATGCTCCCTATAGTTTCCGCAAACTCCGTGTCCCCTTCTTGTGCAATGGCACAATTACTGATCTTACAGTCATCTGGTGCTGTTCCGGTGTCCTAAGCTTTATTTAGAATTTTCGTTAACATTGCCATGCCTTCTTGACCTATGTGTTTCAACATTTCTGGTGTTACCTTGTCATGCCCAGCTGCTTTGCCTCTCTTTATGGATACTATTGTGTCGCTAACTTCTTCTTACTGTATGCTTTCATGAGATCCTTCTGTGGTACTACTCTTGTTCTCTGTTCTTCTGTTGTGCTTCCTGACTTGTCCGCGTTTAATAATTCACTAAAGTGTTCCTTCCATCTTCTCATTATTTCTATTTGGCCTGTCATTAGTTTACCATCTTTGTCTTTTATTTGTTTCAGGCTGTGTTCTTTTTTATTTCTTAACATTTTAAGGGCTTTGTAGAAGAGTTTCTGATTTGCTTTGCTGTCTTCTTCCATCTTCCTTCCGAATTAATCTCAGGATTCTTTCTTCGCTTGTAGTACCATTTCTTTCACTTTTGTGCGTTGTTCCTTGTATTGTCTGTAATTGGTCTCTGTTTTGTTTCTTAAGTACCGTCCCCATTTTCTTTTTGTCTTTTGATTTGCTCCTTTATTTTCTGGTTCCACTATTTAGTTTGTTTCTTGGTTTTATTCACCGCCACTGTCCCACAACTCTCTCGCGCTGTATTTAGGATTATGTTTTTTGAATTTTTCCAGATTGATTCCAAGTTCATGTTTTCCCATTATTGTTTGTTCTCCATTATTGCTGTTTCGATCTTTTCTTAACATAATAGTAAATATTGCAAAAGAGATGTTGAAGGCTCTTAGTAAGGTGGTGTAAACCAAAGTTGCATGTTCTTATTTATCTTGAAGTTATTGCTATTTTTTGGAGGGTCTGCAAATCAGGTAAAATCGATTTATCTCAGAAACGGAAGTAAGTAGGTATAGGGACATGTAAAAGAACATACATTATTTTTTATCGTACAATTCTAAAATAGAAAAAAATAGCGGGTGATCCATTTAAAATAACCCAACTTTGATATGGTACGTGTTTCTACAGCACTCTGTACAATCCAAATATTTTTAAAATGTGGTTTCAAATAATCTTGATATGAGTATGCCTTAAAATTTCTGACATTATTGGTCGTTTTAATGCTATAGAATAATTTGTTGGTAGTGCCCCACCCTATATTTCTTTTTCGCATCTCGTTGTTCTCTTTCTGTTATGAAATCTTATTTTTTTAGTTTTATTTCTTACACTTGTCCTAATATTATACCTCTCTTGTGTGCTAATTCTCTTATCTGTACTTCATCTTTTTATCGTATCTTATTCTATATCCTAAATACTTCCGGTCAACTAATGCTTCCATTTTTTCTTTCTCTATGGCCACTTTTGCTTTTCCCTTCCCTTCTTTTTTGGAATGTTAGAATTTTTCTCATTTGCCGTTAAGCCATTTCTGTCTTGAAAACGGGTTTGGGCTTATGAGAACACCCTGCATGAGCCTTTCAGAGTGCTTTACCCAACCTTTTCTATTTCTGTATTTAGTTTCTTGGTAAATTTCTTGTCTAGCTACATTATTGAATGGCGCCTTTATATCTGCTTGGCAATCTGACAATTATTTTTCCTCTACTTATGTATGTCTGCATACGTTTTGTATCCAACGTTTGCTACACTTACTCTTCCATTTTTCCTACTTTCTTTACTTTCATCTTGTAAATCGGACACTTCTTTGGGAATTCCTCCCCTTTTCAAATGCAATTCTTCCTTTTCACATTTTTTCCATTCTCTATTAACACCTTTTTTATCTTCTCACACTTCCTGCTCTATCATTTTTTACTCTTTTATCTTTCATCTTTCTTATTTTTTATTCTTTTACTAATCCTTTTAATTGTTTCTCTACTTCTTTCTCTGTGTCTAGTATTTTTCCACCTTTGTCTCGTATCTATAGATTTCTTCCTTCGTCCAAATTTTTACTTTACCTATTCCTTCCTTATCATTTCTTTTGCTTTGTATTCTCCTTTTTAATACTCATAACGCTTATTGTTCGAATTTTTACTTTTTCTATCTTAGTTTTTCTTTTCGTTCGCTATGGCGTGTATTTTTCCATTCCACCCGTTGTAAATTAGTGATTAATTTTTTAAATAAAACATTGTAGGCGATAAAAATGGTTTCATCAACAAAATCTATAACTCATCAAGGCTATTGTAACCCCAAAAGTATGTGAATTAATTTTTATGAAAAAATTATTAGCTTACTACTTTGTATTTAGACGTATTTTGATAATTGTATGCAAACTTATTTTACCTACTACAGATAACAAATATTTAGCTGCTTCAGTTGCGCTTTCTCAGGGTTACGGCAGTCTTAATATACATATATCTTAAGAATCTTTTCCATAGAAATGTTGCGCTTTTGTGTGAGAAAACCGAATGCTTTTTCAACGTATAGCAAAATGTAGAAAGGTAAATTTATATAATAACACTAAATCGAAGTTTTGCGTGCTGTTACACAACTATGCAAATTTCAAAGGCTATAATTAATTAATTTAATGCGATTAAAAGTAGAACAAACGTAAAGGATATTACATATAAAATCATTATTGTTGCAATTTTTCTTTATAATAACTTGTTTCTTTTTGATACTTTAAATTGAACAAAAATAAATGAATCGATTAGAAATAATTATTGTCTCAACTTCTAAAACACCAACGTTGTACAACTTTATAATCAATGGTTGTACTTTCTCAAAGGCATTAAGTTCTATTTAACGAAAACCCGATAACTTTGCGAATTTACAAATTGTAATTAGAAGGTTTATTTACACGAATTACGAAAACGGCGTAAAAAACACAAAAGCGTTTGTTTTCGAATTATTTTAAGATTTAATTAACGTATCCTGACAGTTTAAATTTAAATTGGGTTCTATCCAAGGCGATCTAAAACCGATGCGTCGATATTTATGTTTTGTTTCGACAAACTTGGAATTTAATTAATTCTGATGTTACGTTGTATTTGCGCTCAGTTTTATTGATTCAATAAATAATTGAAAAGCTTTGTTTTAATATTCGTTTAATTTGTCGGAAAAGTTTTTTTTATTAATTCTCGCTTAAATTTTACAAATTGTTTAGAATAATACACAACATAATTAGTTTTTTTTAAGCAGAACTAAATTAAGAAAGTTAATCATTAGTAAGTACAAAAATTCTGATTAGAAAGTTCAGTCGAGACTAATGAAAACCTTAATTCTAGAAGAGAAGTGAAGTTGTATTTAATATTTTTTAAGACTGCTCTTTGTCCACTTACAGAATTACTTTTTACAATTTTAAGATTATTTAAGTTAAAATGTATTGAATCTTAGTTACTTGAGCGATTTAGGAACGTATGAGTCATTCTGTAACAAATGCTATTTTTACTTCACGTTTTATAAATAATTCACTTTTTTTAATAGTTAGAACGTAGTTCATTATAACAAAAGCAAAGAAAATTTGTCTAGAGTATGGATAAATGAATGAATAAAAGTTATAGAAAACAAAATTTTCTTTTATAGCTTAATATTCTCATAGAAAAGCTATGTAAGTGTAATCAGATTTGCGAATTATAAAAAAGTATATTATAAACAAGAGCTGCATGTTTCAGAAAAAAAAACAAGTGGTTTTATTGAAGTGGTGTTTATACAGTGTGTCTACTTAAGTTGGCAACATATGGAAACTTTTTATTATTCATTTTACGAAAAAAGTTATTTTTTTTATAAATTTCTATATGTTCTAAAATCCAAAATACAATCATCAGTTATTAAATTTTATCAGTCGTATACAAGGTTTGACAAAATTATCAGATGGTTACAGAAGTAAAGTACCTTTATTTGTAACAATATCGAAAATTGTAATTATGAAAATTATAAAAACTATGTTTTAATATGCAAATCAACTTAAAATAATTGTTTTACAAATTTTACTCAAATTATCGATATCGAACATTTGTTATCCTTTTTATTTATTACAAACTTGTTAACTTTTCCGTTCCGTTCTAGAAAGTATTACAAATTTATTTATAAAAATTTAATTAATCAACCATTAATGTAAAATGTGTCAACGAAATGATTTAACATATCCGCCTTCTCATCAATACAGTTACTTGCATTGTTATTGTGGACAAAAATATTTTTTTTTTATTTAGTTGGATGTAATTTCATATTTTAACGTAGTTTCAGTTCTGATTAACTTTTTTCCAATAATAAATTTTGATATTGTCAAATATAAAGGTAATTTAGCGTAAAATTCATATTTTTGATCATTATTAGTTAATTGTATTTAGATTTTAGAACATGCAGACTTTTATAAGAAAAACTTTTTCGTTAAATTATTAATAGAAAACAACACATCAACAAAACCACTTATTTGATTTTTATGAAACTTGACACGTATGTCTTGTGCATAATCTGTCGAGCCTAAATGACCGGTAACGTGTACATAGCTTTTTCCAAGAATATTAATTACACAAAAAATTATAAAAGAATGTTTCGTTTTCTGCAACTTGATTTCCATAATTATTTTAAAACTCAATTTTCCTTTTTCACATTTTTTAACACCCGCCATATGGTTCATTGTTAAACGTGTTTAAGGTACGTTCCAAATTCGGGTCAATAAGAAAACATTTTAGAAATATTTGTTTAAAAGTTTTTTTCTTTTTATTACTTTTTATATCAAAACTTCCACACTTTCTATATGTTCTTACATGTTTATTTGTATCGGGGCAATGCGGGATTCTGCGCAAAACGCTTGTTTTAGTTTTGAGTAGTAATTTTTGATATGACTGGATAACATGTTTCACTTGAATAATTAGCGGTGAAACACATAAACTTTAAAAATCCTTTCTAATTAGAGAAACACGTCAAGCGTTAAATTGTTTATTGAATTTGTTAAAACTAATCTGCTGTATTTTATTGTTTTTATTATAGTAAAATAAAATCTGTAAACAATTCAATTAAAAACTATTATTGTAATCAGCACACAGTTATATAAATTTAAAAATCCATTATAAATAGTTAAAAAACAAGCGTAGATGGTGCTGCAACTAACAAACGTGTAAAAGCGTATAGAAAGTGTACACCACATTAAAAGATTTTGCTCGAAAAATAAAATAATCGTCTAAGACCGAATGGAAAGTGCGTGCGTAACGAATAGAAATGCGGTCGTTCTTCTTAAAACTTTGTAAGACTAGAATTCACTAAGATAGTTTGCTTAAAAAATTGCACTTTAGAAAAAAAAAGATTTTTAATACTTTTTGTGTAATTATTATTGTTAAAGATATGAGTAAATAAAGGTCAAGTGATATCTCGGTAATTACACTGTTTTAAGCATCAAATCAAAAAATAAAATAAAATAAACTTTTATTTGAAAAAAATGTGTATACAAAATATTTTTGAAGAATTTTTATACATACTAAAAGTGCTCTAGGTTTACATTGTAACCAAAAATACATCTGGTATTTTAAACAAGCCTTTTGCGTAGTACTCACATGTCGTTTTGTTAATAAACCCGTAAAAGAGTATTGAAAGTATGTTTAATAAAAAAATAGTTTATATAAAAGTTGTTGAAAATTTTATTTGTATGTTTTATATTTTTGGAAATATTCTGAAACAGTTACTAAACCGGATTTTTATATCTCAAAAATTTACTTATCAAATCAAAAAATAGTTTAAATAAAATTGTGTATAATTAAATTACAAACAACCTTTAGTTGAAGAAAATGTGTAAAACTAATATTTTTGTAAATATTCCAAAATTGAAAATATTATTTATGAAATACATCTCAGGAATTCTTGATATGAAGTTTTATTATTAAAATAATTAAAATTTACACTTTATCCCAAAATTAAAACTTTTTTTCAGGTAATTATTTTGAAGTATTTAGAATGATTATTTTAACTTGTTTCGGTCACAAAATCAAAGCTTTTGCCTAAACTATTTTTTATCCAATAAATTATTACTGAGATATGAAAGCCTCATGACTGTGTCAATTGCTCACTCGATCGAGGAATAGTCCTGTGTATAAAGAAGAAATACCAGTTTTATAAGAGATCCTACAGTAGAGAATGGACGTCATTAGATTGTCGGCAATGGCACCACCGAGTGTGAAACCAAGTCTTGCGCCTAATCCAACCGCCAACTCTTCTGGCGTAAATGTAGATTTGACTCTAGTCAATTTCGATAAACGGAAACATTCTTACCAAACTCCTTCTTCGCAAGGGGATGAGTCCGATTTTAGACAAGTTTCCGGTAAATTAAAAAACAGTTGATCAAAAGGCAAGCCTAGAAAAATGACTTCTGTAAGTGATGATAATTAACTGTGATATTTTTATTTTATTTATTTAGATATAGTATATTTATTTTATTATCTATATCAATATAGGTAATTGTGTGTCTGTCTCGCTGTCTGTTTGTTTGTTACTTATGGCCGCCCAAACGAAGCAAAGGGCTCAAAATTAAAAAACTACTAAGCAAAAGTAGGTCTGCATGGGCCTGCGTAATCTGAGCAACGCCGAGTATCACTGCTAGTTTAGATAGAATAGTTTTAATTATTTATTTTATAGTTATTTATACACTTTTGTTGGTCTATGGTACATAATTCAATGGAATTGTAAAGGTCTGATAGCACATTACTGCCATTTTAAAACTTCTAATAAATAAATATAGACCTTTCATCTATGCAAGCAAGGGGGTGGGGTAATTCGTTTTGATTGTTCCTTGATGACCTACAAGACATACTTACCCACCTGCTACATTCGTACTTGCTAATCTCATGTGGGGTTTGAAAATACTGGACTCTCGTGGTCAACTGCTAGAAAGTTTATTTATTAATAATTCCAATCTGACACTACTAAACGATGGTTGACCTACCTTTTTAATCCCCAGATCTAACGATCTAGCGGCTTTTTATCTTTTCTTTTGGTCCGCTTCTATTACCTCAAAGATCCGACAATGTGTACGGTAGCAACTACTTTCACTTTGCGATGGAATGGAACCTGTCGTCTTTCCGAGTGCTACATTCTTGATAGGTGAAATATCGATAAAGTAGATAGGGATCTTTTAAATCAAACTTAGTGGGCGTTCCTATACGAAAAACATCGACAATGAGATAACGCGGCGTCGATTGCCGTCTGGAAATCTGGAAGCTATAACTCCGGGAAGAGATCTTAATGGGACAACGAAGTCAAAGAGGCTATCTTTCAAAAAATAGGTTTTCAACGTTTTCAAAAGGCACAAAACCCTCGAAATAATGATTTCGTTCAAACGTGCCAATGCAGATGTTCGTCGAACGATATTTATCGTATGGGTTTTTTTAAAATTTTTCTGTAAAAATTTTGTAAGTTGCGAAGCACTTTCTATCTTTTGTTAGAAATTTATTTTATTTTTTGAGCAAAGTGTTTTATGTCGATGCACACTTTCGATACTATTTTACATGTTTATTAGTATAGAAACGATGAGTTAGATAACAACGTAATATGTAATTGAATAATGACAATTTTTATATTTTATTGAAGTGAGGCGATTGTCAAAACATTGTGTTCGGTTGCTCTTGGTCGTATTATATTGCAAACATTGGAAGCTGCATAGTTGACCTGCTGACAAAAATCATCCATGGTTAAACATAAGTGAAGCTTGAAGCAACTGCAAAGTACCATCTGATTTGAAAACCTACCAACCAAAAAGAATAAGACAAAAATTAAGTACTTTGGTGTTTTACGATTTCTATCGGAAAATTTTATTAAAGAAGTATGTTTTATGTGTTTGAGGTTCTTCGACCTGAGGTTGCTGATCGATCTCCTCTAATAATACACGAACGTTCTCTCTCGCTTTAAAGAGCACTATCTGCACCGCTCGCATTTAGTAAAAACGACGTTCGGATGCGTTAAAGCAAGGTGCTTGTTTCAATGTGGTGCTGTATACACTGACTAGACGTTGTGTTTTTCGACGACGTCAGTTTTTTCTCGAAACTTTTATGAGAAACAGCTGAAAACTCTAGTAGAAATCTGATTTGTCCTTACTCAACCTCTCAAGATTAATTTATAGAATATTTGTTGTATGCCCTATATTACTGTGTGATTGTGTTGTAGATTTTTCCTAATTGTCTGCGAGGGTCTTGATGACCAGGTCCGGAAACCAAAGTGGTGATTCTTGGGGACAATATGTTTTTCTTGTTGACCATGGAGTACTGTAAGGTACTGATCACCTTCCATATTTTATATTTGTATTAAAAACCCCTAAAAAACTAATGAATATTGACATACACATTCGTATTTTCGTGGGATTCACATTTGTAGACTTATTTATGAAATTAGTTCACTGAACAAAACGAATCAATACGTTAATCCTTCATCTGTTAACACTAAACAAAATAATAAATTACGTCTAAAAGCTTTGTTGACGTGACAAAAATTTTAATTTGTACTATAGTTTCTGCTACTCTGTCAACAATATTTACAGAAAGTACTGGTAGTCAGCATGAAATCGGTTGACTCATTCTGCTTCTTTATTGATTTCGCACAATACACGGTGGCCAGAAAAATACGGACAAACGCCAGGTAGAACGATTCTTTGTTCAATTCTGAGGCGATAATCTTAATCCAAAAAGTTATGATCCTTCCTTAAGGCGCACGAGACCATCAAACCTTAAGATGTACGGCTAAAATTTATCAAAATTCGTCAAATTTATCTATGTAAAATCATTGTGGTGAAATTTAGAAATGGAATTATCTCAAATACATCGATGTAAGTAATCGATTAATCTTTGTTTAATTCTGAGTTGACAATCTTAATTGAAAAAGTAGTACAGTGCTTTCTTAAGTCACACGAGCACCTTAAAAGAATTGTAAATTTGGCAACACCTAATCAGACAAGTACTGTGGTAGTAATCATTTTATTATTTACTATAAATCAGATAAATATGCAAATTAGCAAGAATTTTATGTTAACATGGACAACAATTTTATTCAAATTTAAAGATAATATGAAAAATTATAAGAACTGTTCAAATTGGTAGCCATCACTTTCCAGACATAATTCCAATCTTCGAGGAAGCGAGTTCAAAACGCGCTCCAACATATCCGGGGTGATTAATCGAACTGCCGCCGTAATTTTATTAATTACATCATCTTCGTTAACTGGAGGCGTTACATAGATCTTTTCCTTTAGAAACCCCCAAACGAAAAGTCCAGAGGATTAATATCGGGAGATCTTGCCGGGCTATGCTATTGGACCGTTACGCCCTATCCACCGATTCGGAAAGTGTTCATTTAACCAATCCCTCGAAATTCTGGCATTGTGAGCGAGAGCTCCGTCATGCATGTACAACATGTTGGGTCTCAAATTCAGTGGAATATTATCCAGTACTTCTTCTAAAACGTTAACGTACTCAATTCCATTTAGACGATTTGGAAGAAATATTGGTCCAACAACTCGGAGATTTAAAATCCCCAGCCAAACATTTACCGAAAATCTTCTGATGTCCAATTTCCTTACTGCCTTGGGATTTTCGTCCGCCCAAAATGAAAATTATGGTTATTAAAGACGCCATCTCTCGTAAACAAGCATCTCGTCGCTCCAGAGAATATGCAATAAAAGTTCGGCTCTTCTTGAATTCTTTGTAAAATATTGTTACAAAACATTCTTCTGTGCACATTATCGTTCACATACAAAGGCTGCACTTTCCTTGCATGAAACGGATGCAAAAGATTTTGAGATAGTACTGAGTGCACTATTGTTTTGCTAGGGATATTCAGTTCCCGAGCTATTTGTCTTGTGCTGGACGTCGGATCTTTGTAAACAGCATCTAATATTTGCTCTTCTAATTGAACTGTTCGACGCTCTCTAGGTCTACCGCTGTTACGATAATTTGGTATAAAGGTGCCAGTTTCTCTAAGTCGCTGATCCAATCTACGGAACGTGTTGGTGGATGGATGTCGCCGTTGAGGATACCGTATTTGATATTCTTCTTTTGCCAAGTTTGCAGGCGTATTCTCCAAAGGTAAACATTGTTCGGTATTAAGAACAGCACAAAAATGTTTATCTTATTTCAACAGCCAATTTCACATGAGAAACGTCAAAATTGACAACTACTTATTACTTTTAAACAAGTAGCCTTACAGTACCACGTTGCCATATGTACTTTAATTTCAAAAAGCCAATGAAGAAATGTTAAAAATGTAAACCATTAGTATTAATCGATTAGTTACATCGATGTATTTGAGATAATTCCATTTCTAAATTTCACCACAATGATTTTACATAGATAAATTTGACGAATTTTGGAAAAATTTTAGCCGTACATCTTAAGGTTTGATGGTCTCTGTGCGCCTTAAGGAAGGATCGCATAACATTTTTGGATTAAGATTATCGCCTCAGAATTGAACAAAGAATCGTTCTACCTGGCGTTTGTCCGTATTTTTCTGGCCACCGTGTATATAGTTCTTTATTTGAACACAAATTTAATATTTTTTATTAATTTTTCGAATTAATTTATTACTAACCTAAAATATTTGGCCATTTAAGTCTACATGGGCTCCCATCTTTATTGGGCCACCCCGCATCGCAGGGTCTGCGGGTACCTTAGCTACGCCGCTGGGAAATTTTCGTAACAACGTTTACAATTTACGTTACGGGCTTTGCTTCAAGTTAGAAAGAAAGAGAAGTCGAAATTGACTAACCTCGCATCAAATATTAATTATTTTTGACGTTTGTATAAATGAATTTTTACTATTTTGTAATATACAACTCAAAACGCCAAATATCAAGATCGGAAAAATTTCAGAAAAGAATGTTTACATCATTTTTACATACTTACTGTTATTGTGTTTGCTTCTAGTTTGGTATTATTAAAACCTGTAATGAATATTGAAAATTAAATTAATTTAACTTGACACGCCAACATTTTTCTTGTTATTTACCGTAATCTTAAAATGTTAATCGGAAATTTAAAACCTTACATTACTTTATATGAGTAATAGGAGTAATTTTTGGTTTTAATTTACTTCTGCAGAAAATAAGTATTTTCCTATAACATCTCACTGATATTTTCACAGATTGAAATATTTGATGTACTCAATACAGCTTGTTTAACCTAAAAGTAAATAGTACAAACATTTTGATTATACCTATTATTACACATAACCCATATCAAAATGTTCCTACAATTATAAAATAATAATTTTATTTTTTCAAACGTCAAGCATAATAAGTTTCTGACTTTGCATACTTGCTCCTCTTCTAACTTTAACCAAATTCGTAAAGTAGATCGTATACGTCACTACGAAAATTTCCTAACCTTAGTTAAATTATTTCTTTGCCAATCAGATATGTAACGATTGCATTACGATGCTGTGAAATACTTGAAAGTATATATTTAAAAAATATTAGTTGATCCTATGCCTTAAAAAAATAAATTCCTTCAAACCTGAAAAACGCCCGCCAAAAACGATATCGACTGTCACGTGACACCATGACGTAGTTTCTTTGTAAACCAAAACGAATTGCTTTTATGGTTGAATCTGCGGTTGAATATTTTTACGTTTGTGAATTATCTAAAGAATTATGCTTGCTTATAAATGGTGTATTGTACCTGAATGTACAAATACATCAATAAAATCCTCTGATAAAGTTTTCCTAGCAGTTCCTAGCGACAAAACGCAAGAAAGTGTGGTTTCAAATCATAAGAAGCGATTACCATACTGTTAAACCTTCTAGTGTATTATTTATATGTGAAGATCGCTTTAATGTAAGTTTTAAGTTTTAAAAATTTTTTCCACATAGAAATATTTTTATAGTTACAAGAAGATTTAGAAAATTATATGCGGTTGAAGTTGACAAACTGTAAAAAAATAATAAAGAAAAATACTGTGCCATTTACAGATAAACCCCGATCCTTGCATCGAAAAGCAGAAACAAGAGCTTATCGACGAAGCATTTAGAATAGATGTTTAAAATGTCAAAGTTGGAATCAAAGAAGAAATAAATAAAAATGTTACAGACGAAATTTCTAGACCGTCAACTTCATTTAAAAACCCAGAAGATATCTTGGTATTATAAAAAAACTATCAAATCTACGAGTGATAAGTCTGTTATGGCAAAACCGTATTTTCGTAGCAAATATGTACAAACATCTACGGAAATGGTTTGTAAAGTTGTTCGCCCATTGAATTACATGTTTCGGATGCTGTTACATCTCTATTAAAAATATCAGGTGTGTGTAAATCTTTAATAAACACTACAAAGAAGAAAGTGTTTTTATCCTCAGAAGAAAGTAGCAGACTAGAAAGCAGTTTTTGTGTGCCCTCAATATATCTTCAAGTGAATATGAAAAAGAAAATCTAAATAAACATTTTTATTTTCAACAGGCAATAGAACATGCTCACTGAGTTATAAATGAAAACCCAAAAATATTTATTGAGTTTCAAAAGAATGTTTTATTTATAATACAAAACATTCAAAAGTATACCCAATTAGATGTGGTATATGTATTATATAACCATACAAAAATTCGTTTATCTCAAACATTTAAAGTGCTTGCTGATGGTTATGGAGTAACAGAAAGTACAGCCAGCAGGATGTATGCAAAATCTAGTTTTAATAAGTCAACTCATGGAAGAATTCATTATCAGTTCAAAGAAAAGATAATCAACAACAATTACCTATACCATTTAGAGCTTGCTATAGCAAAGTTAAGTCGATAATTGATTGCTTAGAAATTAAAATTCAAAACCTACAGAGGCTGTGAAACAGGCTTCTACTTGGTCTAATTATAAAAAGCAAACACGTTAAAATATTTAGTAGGTGCAACATCAGACGGCTTGATAACATTTGTATTAACCTGCTTTGAGGAAGAATTTCAGATACAGTTATGGTCGAGATATCAGGATTCTTAGACAAACTAAAAGAAGGAAGTGTAATTATGGCAGATAGGAGATTTAAACATGTAGAAAATTTGTTTAAAAAAAATTGTACTCTATTAAGACCGCCTAGCGTTAAAAGTGGAGAGAAATTATCTAAAACGCAAGCTTTTGAAGCTAAAAAATTGCAAGTCTTCGGATTCACATGGAAAGAGTAATTAGGCGTTTACTTGAGTTTAAGTTGTTACAACCGCATGCTTGTGTGCATCGTAAACTTGTTGGCACTATGGATGACGTCGTGTTAATAGCTTGTGGACTAACTAATCTACAAGGCCCACTTATTAAATAATGAAATTTTTGTATTAAGACTGTAATTTTTAATTGTACAAATATGGATTCTTCTTCTTCCTTGCTTTATTTTTCATAATGACTAATATCACAACAAATATTCCTGGTTTTGTTGATAAAAAAACCTATAGAGTCAGCAATTTTAATTAATTATTTCCCGTCATGGATCGCAGCGTCATTCTAGAGTTTTGCTCTCTCCTGTCGTCTGATAAACCATATTTCCTCTGTTGCTCATTTATCTGCCTTAGCCAACTGTTTCTTGGTCGTTCTCTCTTGTTAACAGCTGCTACTGGATTCCTTATCACCTTATGCACCACATGATCTTCTTGTGAGTTGTAAACTTTTTCAAACCAAGAACTACGTTCATGGTCCATTTTCGACTACAAATTCCTTCACGTGTAAAGTTCCTCTGATCTTTTCGCTTCTTGTGGTCTAACTTTGTAACATCAAGCAGTTGTGAGGACTCGGCTGAACTTTTCATACATTGTCCAGCTTTTGGCAACGTACGTAAGGGCGGGTCTGATTACTGTTGTGTAAATATTTCGCTTCAGTTTGGGTGGCATTCTTCTGTTGCAAAGTATAGACGCGTTTTCTGCCACTTTAACCAGCCAATTATTCTGTGGTTTACATCTTCACCGCAACTTGCATCCTTTGAATCTGGACAGGGTGCATGAATGTCGCTAAATGGGAGGAAGAGATACTCTGTTTTCTCTCTACTTATCCTCAGTCCATTGTCTTCTAGTATCTTTAACCAACGATTGAAACATTCCTGTATCTTTACGACACACTCACTTGCTAATGCTTCATCATCGGCAAATAGTAGACTAAGTAGAATCTCATTCATGATGTCAGCAGTCAAGTAGTTTATCACAAGATTTTAAAGAAGTGGGCTGAGTACACTTCCCTGGTGTACGCCTACTCTCACGAGGAAAGACTCTGATGTTCCCGCTGTGTATCGTATGCTTGTTGTAACTTGATCATACATGTCCATTACCATTCTGATCTAACTTTCTGGGACTCCATGGCTTCTAGGGGCAATCCAGATAAGCTCTTGTGGCACACGGTTGAACGCTTTCTCCAAATTTATGAAGATTAAGTGTAGGTCTCGCTTCGCATCTCGGAATTTCTCAACAAGAATACGCATAGCCTGAATTGCATCGACTGTTGATTGATTGAAGTAACTTGATGCCTCGATAATTTTGACATTTTCGTGAATCTCCTTTATGTTTATAAAAATGCAGTAAAAAGCTCTCCCGAAATGCAGCAGGCATTTTGTCTCCTTTCTTTATCTTATTGAAACGGATGAAAAGTATCGTGCTTCCTTCGTCTCCTATAGACTTCAAAAATTCCGACGGCAATCCATCCGGACCTACGGCTCGACTTCGCTTCATTTGTTGCACTGTTTCAGTTATTTCCTCCACCGTAAAATCAGCTATTTCAATGTTCCAAATAGTTTTGTCGATTACAATCTTAATACTCATTAGTCGGTCGCTAACTTTGTTAATGCTTATGATGTTGCTTTGTATTGACCTTGAAAGAATGATACCTACACCATTTCTGTCGTTGACCAAACCGTGATAATGGATTTTAAACTCCTTCGTCCTCGTGTCAAGATATCTTGCCTAGTTTCCCTGGTATCGTCATTTGGTTTCCTGTACGCAGAGTATGTCTGTGCTTCTCCGTTTTATTACATCTTCAAGCTGGTAATTCTTCTGGTTCATACTGCCTACATTCCACGATCTAATTCTTAATCGTCTAGGTTTAGTTGGAAGCTTAATTTGGCTGCCCCGGAATGTTCCAGACTCTGACCCGTTTAGCGTTTTTGCTTTGCGGTCCGGGATTACTCACCATTGATGGCGTAGTGCCCGACGGGGTAGTGTTTATTGTATCTGTAACCATAATTTACATAAAGCTGTGAATCCATTATTTGAAACCTATCTGGATTAAAAGGTTGGTTGATTTTTTTTATTTTTGATACCAGCATGCTACGCTCTTCCTGATTTGACTCTTTCTTTTTACCTTAACGGTGGTCTCCGGACGTGAGAACCTTATGGCTGCATGCTGCCTGTGGGGACAGTCTATAGATGTTGATCGGTGTCACTGGCTCATCTTGTTGTTACATTGCCAGCATTTGAGCAAGTTTGTGAAGTAAGCATTTCCTCAAACTTCCCATACCAAGTTCAAATAAACAAGGCCCCTGGGGTTGTACAAATATGGATTAATGTTATGATAATATATATAATTTTAGTAGTGTATGTACAAAATAATTTTTTTCTTTGATCAGGCTTAAAATAATGTAAATTACTTTTTTCCACGACATACTTAGGAAACGGACGTTTTTTCTCTACAAATAGTGAGGAAAATTGGTTTTCCTCAGTAGCAAGGAAAATAATGTCGTGTTACAAAAATGCCTCTTTAAAAAATGTAAAAATGTGTCATTAAAACTATATGCGCCTATTACTTAGTTAAACAATTTAATTTAGTATTCAATCAGGTTTGTTTAATTTAATATCTTATATTTCGACTCTTAAAAATTGCTACCCTACATTTATTAGTTAGAATTACGCGACTACGCTATGACAGATTGAGACCACACCGATACCACAAAATACTGTAGCGAGACTATTGGGACTTTTACGTACGATAATGTGACGAAATTCTGTAACAATAAGTTACGTTTACAATAAATAGTACTTCTTTCATTAGATTGTTTTTTGGGGAATGTCGTGGAAAAAATGTTGTGTCTGACACACGAGGTTAACTTTTTCCACTCTCACTCTAATGCTATAGCTCGAGTGGGAAAAAATTCGGTTTCCTCACTTGTTGGACAAATAACTATACTTCGCAACAATTTTTCATAGGAAATAGAGTTCCAATAATTATGTTAAATATATTATTGCACCAAAAATGACGAGCTGCTTGAATCAAAGGTTGTATAAAGTCATCCTCATATTCCACCATTTTATACACTTTTTTTATTAATTTCAAAGGACGGATCAGCAACACAAAATATACCTTTTGATTTTATAAACAGCATCATTTGTAAACTATTTGTGCTTTACATTTTTGGGTAATCTCGCCATCTTTTAAATATAAATTAAAGGTTTTCGATGTATAATGGAATTTAATTTCAACATCATAATCTTCATTACAAGTATCTGGAGATCCTCCTAAATATGGACGTTGTGGGCTAAGCAATAAACCTGTGTGCTTTAATTTTATTCCTAACTTTTCTTCAATTAATGGAATAACTGTGTTTTCTAATACTTTCCCCCTTTGCATAGCAACTGTTTCCTTAATTTTTAAACTACTAACTATGTGTCCAGATATCGTCTTACCGCTTGCAACTGCATAAAGGCGGGAAGTTGTGACTTTTCCATAACGCAATTCATGAGACAGGATACTATTGCTTTAATCGGAAGTGGCATCGCAAGCTTTATAGCAATCGTTTCCAGACATTTCTTGTTCATCAAATTCTAAATAGTTTTCTGCTCTTCGACCTCTACCTTCAGAAAACAACTTCAGAAGTTGGTGTAAGCCCAATTTTTAAAGGATTTTTCACTATAAAGTATTTTAAAATTTGGGAGCTTACTTCCTTTTCTATCCCTTCTCGAATAAATTCTGAATTTTCCCCATTTCTTCGAGACTTATAGATTTTAATTCTATACCAACTCGAGAAAGCTTTGGTTTTTGCCAGTAACATTCTATACCAGTGGTTAAAAGTTCCTCACTTCTCTTATGTACCCACATTATAAAAGTAATAATGTGCTTACAACCGCCTTCAAAATAATATGTAAGGAAACTTCATAATTTTGGTTTCGAACTTTATGTTCGGGACAGATTTTCCTTCGACAACAAACATACAATTCTGCCTCTTCAATTGAACATAACCTATTACTAAGAAGCTTTAAAGCTGTTGCTTAGATAGCGATATGCACGTTAAACGTACACATGTCGTTACAATTAACTGTTGGCATTTTTCTTAGTTTATACTAATCATACGTGTCAATGCTTTTACACGAGATGTCGTACGACACACATTTTACTTATGTTCATTGCTCCACGAGAGTTTAAAAGACCAACCGCCGTCTTGTACAGTTGTATACCGCACTTAAGTATACACCTCTGATGAGCTCATAATAAGAACGAAATGCGGCATCAGGTGTTCTTTCGTTGCGTGTTATGCTTCTGTACAAGTTTTTACTTGGCTTTATCGACACTCGTGCGTTTCAAGCATTAAAGCTGTTGCTTAGATAGCGATATGCACGTTAAACGCACACATGTTGTTACAATTAACTGTTGGCATTTTTCTTAGTTTATACTAATCATACGTGTCAATGCTTTTACACGAGATGTCGTACGACACACATTTTACTTATAACCTATTACATTATCACCATAACTGCAACGACCTGAACTAAAACAATAAATGATAGAAATGTTCATAAATTTGAATTTTATGGGTTTTTAATAGTTACATATCAGCTTTTAGTAACGAAGAAATCTGCTACCATAAACGAATCCAATTTTGGTAAATTTTCTGATTTCGCTTCCAGAAAATCCACGTTTGCTTTCGATGTCATTTTTAATTAATTAAGAAAACAAAAGTCCACTATATAATAGCAGTAAGGCGTAGAATAACCTCAATGAGAAACTCAAAGATTTACAAAGATTTTACGTCACGATTCAAAATTGTTCCCATTTTAAATTTATTTTTAAGAAACCCTACTATAAATTATGTAATTTTAACATACTTTAGTGCAACCGTTTTTGATATATTTTATAACAATTATAGTTTTTACCAAATTCTAAGAACGGCGCAAGGACCCTATTAAACCAATTTTCTTCGCGATTCTAAACAACACACTGTGTTATCCCTACTACTTTTCAGTCTATCTTCTCTCCTCTTTTCTTGTCTTTGAATATCTTTCTAAGCATTTCTTTTCTTTTATTTTTACTTTTGGTCTACGCATTAGTTAGATGGTATCATTCTTAAATAGATAAAATCGAATATGTTCTCTTTTTCATCTTCTACTGTCTTTTATTTTTTTTCTCACCCTCACTTTAAATGTACTCTATCTTCCCCATGCTAATTCTTAAACTATATTAATTTTAAACTTTATCCAATCCAAAGGTCTTCTTCTTATATCAATTGGTTGAACCTTTTCTCCAAAACCTCATTACTACATTCTCTTTTCGGAGTTTTACTATTTTTAAGTTATTAGTCTCTCTTTGTTCTTTTATTCTTTCTGTTCCGTTTCTATTTTTATTAATTTTGGTTTTAAAATATTTTTTAAAAACATAACTACATAGTTTGATTTCTGTGAAATTGTAAAACTTGGCAGTGGGACCAGAAAAAATAATTCAGATACAACAATGCACGAATACTGTTTGTATTATTATTTAAGTTGTGTATATAACGGGACGACACTGTATGAGACAAGAACATATTTTATTTTTAAAACATTTAAGCCAAATTTATTGTACAAATAAAATAAAAAGGCTGCTACTGTTATGCAAAACTTGATGTAAAATTACAAACAACTTTTTCAATAACGGCTAAGAGTTTTGAGTTTCAAAGTTGGGAATTATTGAAAGGCAAAAAATTCGACTCTCTAAAACGCTTCAAGTGGTGCATAATAATGAATACTTTAATTTAGAGGGCTCTCAAAATATATTAATTTAATATGTATGGTTGTGACCTAGTTTCACATTTCATCGCACAATGCGTGCTCAGAATATCTGAAATGATTACAATTTGTCAAAGAGGTATGATAAAGTTCTTGTAGAAATAGCAAAGTGCTTTTAGAAAACT
Organism: Abscondita cerata; assembly: GCA_030710515.1. NCBI lineage: Eukaryota > Metazoa > Arthropoda > Insecta > Coleoptera > Lampyridae > Abscondita > Abscondita cerata. The sequence continues at coordinate 100,202 of JALBCR010001608.1, read as the reverse complement.
TTAATTTCTAAAATTAATCACTTTCGGAGAGAAGTTATGATACTCAATTTTTTTCGTTTGAAAACTGTTACATGGCGAAGAATAAACATTAAAATTATAAAATAATTTTGAATCTGGTAACAAGAATTTGTGGCCGGTTTGATTTCCTTTTTAACATGAATAAACGTGACAGTTTCTGAATATGTGGATAATATATAATGTATTTATACGCACATCACGTATGGTAACCGATGTTCTACACCCGGTACATGGGCTACTAGATCACATTACAGCTCGTAATTTAGTCCTTCCCCGGGCAGAGTGTCTCCCTCTCATTCATACCCCAAGCTCATAACGCACTCACCATAGATACCACTTCGTCAGACCACCCTCAACAGTTACTCTTACCACCATATCCACCCTTAAGACCCCTCTAACCATTTTAAACGCTTTGTCGTTTCAAAATAAATATCAACATTTACACGTAAAATACCTACTTATCATACTATCAAACTGATCATATTTGTTCTAAATATGATTTTGAACTTTAATTACAGTTTCACACTTGAGAATTGTACGCTTTCCGGTTCCAAATGACATTATTACTATCAAGAACGTCCCGAAATAATTTCAGTTGAAACATTAATTCTGACCGTTGTAGTATTTGATGTTATCCTTTAATAATACAAAACTCTTTGTACATTGGTTGTTTAATGGGGTTAGTTTAGTTAAAATTTAAACCAAGTTGATGTATTTATTTGATGAACAACAATCATAAGATAAAGTGTACATTTTTCTTTTTAATAAACTTAGGGTAAATAAAGCGAATTCTTTTTTTTTTGTTCAAGAATTTCATATTGATGTACCTATACGTAAAAGTTTTTCAAAATAAAAAACGTTACTTTAAAACTATTTTGTTGATTAAATTTAAGACTTGCATTTTACTCGCCACTAGACTTATAATTTAATATAATAATTTAATTATAACTTATAGATTTATAAAATTTTGGTATATTATAAAAATGAGGTAAACCAAATAACATCAACCTTACCATCGTAAGTGCATGAATTGTGTTCTATAAAAAAAACAGTAACATGTATGAAATTGCGACCCACTGATCACAACAAGTTATGTGTATTGAGTTTTCTACGTTTATCCCACAGATAAAATTTTTTCTTGCTCTCTACTGCAGAAAAACCTATAAATTGCATTGCATTTGCCTCATTTATTATAAACCTCGTTTGCCATTCATGGTAGGGAATGCACTGCAGCCTACAGTACAGATTGCCCAAAACCATGCCCTGCGTTAGTAAGTGCAGGTCGTGAGCTAGGTACGCGTTCAGCTCTTTTGGTACGATTTTATCACAGCTAAAAATGCGCTGCTTTTTGTCATCCAGGGCATTGCAACTGCATAGTAAATGCAGTACTGTTTTTGCGGCGCATAGTTGATAACTAGTGCCAATTTTCCTTAGATATTCTTTAACGGCCATGTTTTCCATACGAAGCCCTGGCGTAGTCTTCAACTGTAATTTATTTAGTGTTAAATGTCATACTATAATTATGTATCGGCCTTGCCTTGATGTCCGATATAGCTTGTGTTCTGTGCGAGTCCATTCGCTGACTGCTAGGCTACTCGATTTTTGTAATACCTAAGACTGATTTTTGCCCAACGTAGGATGTTGAAGCTCCCTACCTTGCTAGCTTGCCAGTTTTTATGTTTCTCACATTACCAGAATAGCCAAAGTAATCTCGTTTTGACCTTTGATTCACTAGAGCCTTCAGGGCTGCCAGGCTGCCTGACATAATACAGGGCGTGTCAGTTAGACTGTTCGTTAGAAGTTTTCTCAGTTTCAGTGAGAATTCCGACATGAAATTTTTGTACACAAGCCCAATCAAACATGCTCTTTTTAATTAAAATAAAAACCAATACGTCACACTTTCGGCACTATCGGGAGTAAGCATTAACTTTGTTATTTTAAATAGAAACGAATATTTTAAATTTTTATTTGATTCTATATTAAACTTCAAATCAACTTTGTTAAGGTCTTTGCATGTTTTTCTTGAACGATTACATCTTAAGAAAAATGCCAACAGTTAACTGTAACGGCAGGTGTGTGTTAAAGTGCAAAGCGCTATCTAAGCGATAGCTTTAATGCTTGTAACACACGTTGCCGATAAAGCCAAGATAACTTGTACAGAAGTACACACGCAACAAACGAACACCTGATGCAGCATTTCGCTCTTATTGTGAGCTCATCAGAGGTGTATACTTAAGTGCGGTATACGACTGTACAAGACACCTTGATGAGCTCACAATAAGAGCGAAATGCTGCATCAGGTGTTCTTTTGTTGTGTGTGTACTTCTGTACAAGTTATCTTGGTTTTATCGGCAACGTGTTACAAGCATTAAAGCTATCGCTTAGATAACGCTTTGCACTTTAACACACATGCCGTTACAGTTAACTGTTGGCATTTTTCTTAAGATGTGTAATCTTTCATCATTAATTAATTATTGTTTGTTCTTGCTATATTTTATTTTACCTTAAATTTTCAAACTCTATAGAATGGTTTCTAACAAACGATGTGTTTTATAATTACAATGATATGTTTGAAATTACTTTCAATAAAAACACAATAAAACGCAATCGTATTTTTTTTGTCAGCAAAACCCATGTACACGCCTATGATCTTTAGTTTAAACCTCAAGAACAGGTACGTCCCATTGTAAACGGATTAGGAGCTATTCATAAATAACTTACGTTGTAACACTATAGTATGGAAGCGGTATATCCTAAAACTAGTTTTAAAATCTTTCATGTATTTCATACCAAAGCGTGTACCGCTTATATGTAAAATAAATGAACTATTTTTATTTATTACTTCGCTTCGTTTCTGGACAGACTTTAACAGATTTTTTTAGAAAAAGTGCTTTCTAGTAAATTTGATATCTTACTCACGCACAAAAGTGCAAAATAGTAGAAAATGATCAGGTATCTCAGGATAAAAAATAAATAAGAAAATTTATTACAGATGCCCTTGTATTTAATGTCAAATGCCAACCTTACAAAAATACCAAAAAATCATTTTTTTATTGGAATGCTCTATTTTTAAATTCGTCTTTCGATAGATAATAAAATTTTGTAACTAATGATATAAGATGTTCCTATAGCTAAACCTAGTAGTTTTTAATTATTTACATTTTTAGTAATTCAAGAATTTTAATGGAACGATTACAAAACATAGTAGTTGCGAAACAAGACAATCCAATTAACCTAAACGTTCAATATGTCCTCCATTTTGATTCAAATATCTAACAACCCTACGGTGAACACCACGGATTGTCGCTTCACGTATTACGTATGGATTGAGCTCAGAAAATGCGTTTCGAATCCGGTGCACCAGATCTTCTAGAATCCTTACTGAAGTCGTATAAACTTTGTCTTTGATTTTCATTCAAAGATCTTAACGGACCGAAACGTCCAATCCAGCGATCTTCAAAAAGATCGGTTACTGCTGCATCTACTGCTCCTGAATTATGCGCAGGTGCGCCATCTATTTGATAGAAGCACTATATTAAGATATTCAAAAGCAAATTGTCCAAGAATTCTGAAACCGTTTCCTCAATATTTCCCGCTATCTATTCCCATTTAAATTTCAATGGTACAAATAATAATGGAACATATTGTCCATTAGCAAGCAGAAAACGTTTACATTGAACTTGCGTTGGAAATTCGCCTCTCTTATAAAATGGGGATTTATATCATTATAATAGTAAACATTTTTTCGATTTACTAGGCTTTTGTTTAAAAATTTGGACTCATCTGTCCAAATTATTTGACGCAAAAAGTTGGATTTTCTTGAACTTTAATCAAGAGGTTTTCACAAAACTCTACTCTGGGCATAAGATCTCCTGGGTGAAGTGCTTGAACTAAGTTTGAGGAATAATTATGCATTTTGTAACTTTTTAAAATCCTATTAATTGATGCTCGACAGAGTCCCAAATCTGTAGAAGCACTTCTGGTTGATGCATGAGAAATACTCCAAAACCATGATTTGGTTGTCGTTATTCTTAACCACAGGTATATTTCTTGTCACGTGAAGTTGAACATTTCCATGGGGCATAAAATTTGATCTTAATTTTTTTTTAGTTTACTATTATTCATAGCAGGTAAATGTGGACATGATTGATTGAATATTCTGCACGTTCTACCAATAATCCTATTGCATTTACCATAAATAGTAAATAAATTCAAAATGTCTTGATTTGGATAAGTTTGTGCCATATTTTGTACAAAACACACTAACGATAATTAATTGTACTAAATTAATCTAACACAAAAGCAAAGACTACTATGTTTTGTATTTGTCGTATTAAAAATAAATATCCTGAAATTGTATAAAAAATGTAAATAATTAAAAAACTACTAATTTTAGGTATAGGAACACTATATAATTATATCCAAAATTTTAACCTCTATCGAATGACTGATCTAAAAACATGGGATTTCATTTGAAATAAACGAGTTTTTGACATTTTAGTGTAGTTGACATTTGACATTAAGTACAAGCCCAACTGTAAAATTTTTGTATATTTACTTTTTATATTGGGATACCCCATGATTTACTACTATTTTTACTGAAGTTTAAAACTATTACTTTTGTGCGTCAATAAGATATTAAATATAATTAACAGCACTTTTTTATAAACATTTTTAAAAAGAAATTTGTTATTCATAAACCGCTTAAGATAAGTACGCAAAGACCTGAATAAATTTGACTTCAAATTTAATATAGAATCAAATAAAAAATTTAAAAATATGCGTTTTTATTTAAAATAACAAAGTTAATGCTCACTTCCGGTAGTGCCGGAACTGTGAAGTAGGATTGGTTTTTATTTTAATAAAAAAGAGCATGTTTGAATAGGCTTGTGTATAAAATTTTTTGATGAAATTTCTACCCAACTTAGACAACTTCTAACGAACGGTCTAACTGAGACACCCTGTTTAGATACGCCTACGACGGTAGTTTTTTCTATATTAGTTTTTGCACATTCAATAATTTAATTTTTCTTTTATTGTATATGTCTGATGCGGTTCTCTTCTCTAATTTAGGACTCTTCAGCGCCCCTGTTATACTTAGACAGGCAAGTCTTTGGACTTTGTCTAGTGTTAGGATTGTAGCCTCTTGCATGACCTTTGGCTAGAATAGGTGATGGCGGGTCTGAGGACTCTCTTACAAAAAGAAGTTTTTCCAATAAATAAAAAAAATATATTGCAAAACAAATTTATAATTACGAAAAAAAGTCAAGAAATAATACTACTAACAGAGAGTGAAACTAATATTAATCAGGTGATTATTGATTTATTGCATACCGAGGTCTGCAAAATGTTGTAAAAATAAAAAAATAAAAAATTTTTTAAAAGGAGTTTTTTTTTTTTAGTTTTTTCTTTAAAATAATAATATAATTTTTTTAAAAAATTTTTTTTTACAAACAAGTTTTTTTAAAAAAAAAAAGTTTTTTTTTTTTTTTTTTCCTACAATCATATTTTCTTTAATTTCTTTATGTTTGAAAGAATATTTATCCTTTATCAGTTGTATACAGTGCGAGTTTCTAACTTGGAATAAATTCAGTAAAGAAAAGACAGTTTTTTTTCGGAAATATGCTCAGACACGTCGATTAGTATTTTAAATTGCGCTTTTTTTCATGTAGAAAAATTTTATACAGTGTGTCCCAAATTTGAGATATGACGTCACCGACTTTTTTTTTTAATGGTAGCCCTAATTTTTTTATGGCTATTCTTAAAGTGTACATCGAGTTACACATGCGTACCTAATTTCAAGTTTTTATTCCTTGTCATTTAAAAGATATTTAACAAAAACATTAACTAATTCGAAAAATGAAATTTAAAAATGGCACGTCAAAAGGTATTCGTTGTTTGTCAAATCGGGTTGACGTCTTATCAAAATGTTATAAAAACAAGATAACAAGTAAGTTAATAAAACAAGTAAGAAGAGCTGCATCGTATTCGAGTTGTTGAGCGAGAACCCTATTAGTTTGTGGTTTTGTGAGAAACACCGTTTTTGAAAAATACACGAAAATGCCGTACTTAACTGAAACCCACAAAATTGAAATTTTAATGATGATTGGCTACGGAGATAGGACTAGAACACAAATTGAAGTTATTCATTTATTCAGAGAGAAGTATCCTGATTTACCACCCATATCGCAAAGTACCGTAAGCAAGATTGAAAAACAGTTTAGGGAAAACGGGCATTTAAGAAAAACAAATAATCATCGTCAGAGTGCGCTAAATGAAGAGGAAAAAATTAATGTACTTCTCTCTGTTCAAGAAAATCCTCATGTCTCCACTAGGCAGATAGCTAGGGAACTCGAAATTAGCCAGTCTTCAGTGGTAAAAACTCTTAAAGCGCAAAAATTTCATCCCTATAAATTGACAATCCTCCAGGAACTCACCGAAGATGATCCGGATAGAAGACTCCAGTTTTGCGAACAAATGATGGACCTACTAGACAGAAATGTTCTAAACATAGAAAACGTCCTGTTTTCTGACGAATCAACGTTTATGTTAAATGGGGAGGTAAATCGTCAAAATTGTCGTTATTGGGCAGACAATAATCCACACTGGATGAGGGAAGGCCATACTCAACATCCAGAAAAAGTCAATGTTTGGGCAGGGATTATTGGTGATCGAGTAATAGGACCATTTTTCTTCCAAGAAAATCTCAATGGAGCAAGATATTTAGAATTCTTGGAAGAAGAACTAGTTCCGACTTTGGCTACTCAATTCCCTGATCCGGTTGAAGCTGATGTCCCGAATAGAAACATCTGGTTTCAGCAAGACAGGGCGCCTCCTCATTTTGCTAGAGCTGTCCGTGAGTATCTGGATGATGCATTTCCAGGCAGATGGATTGGTAGAAGAGGGCCCTTTGAATGGCCACCCAGGTCTCCTGATTTAACACTTATGGACTATTTCTTATGGGGGTACTTGAAAGGCAAAGTTTTTAGGACCAAACCGGAAAATATTGAGGAGTTGAAAGAACGAATAAGACAGGAGTGTAGGCTAATTTCCGCTGAAGTAATTAGAAATGTTCAAAACGAGTTTCATTTCCGTTTAGGGTATTGTCAGTTAGTACATGGACAACATTTTGAGCATTTATTGAAGTAAAATTATTGAGTTGAATCAGATTTCTTCATTTTTCGAATTAGTTAATGTTTTTGTTAAATATCTTTTAAATGACAAGGAATAAAAACTTGAAATTAGGTACGCATGTGTAACTCGATGTACACTTTAAGAATAGCCATAAAAAATTAGGGCTACCATTAAAAAAAAGTCGGTGACGTCATATCTCAAATTTGGGACACACTGTATAAAATTTTTCTACATGAAAAAAGCGCAATTTAAAATACTAATCGACGTGTCTGAGCATATTTCCGAAAAAAACTGTCTTTTCTTTACTGAATTTATTCCAAGTTAGAAACTCGCACTGTATATTTTATTTTAAATATATATAAAAAAAAAGTTTAAATAAAGGAAAATAAATTTTTTTTTTTTGTTTTGTTTATTTATGTTTTTTTTTATATTTTTTTTTTTTTTTTTTTAAAAATTTATTTTATTTTTTTTTTTTTTTTTTTTTATTAAAATAAAAAAACAAAAATATTTTTTTTTTATTTTTTTTTGTTTTTTTTTTTTTATGTTAATTCCTTTTGTTTTTTTAATTATTTTTTTTTTTTTTTGATGTTTTATATAAAAATATTTTTTTTTTTTTTTTTTGTTGTTTTATTATTTTTATTAGTTTTTTTTTTTTTTTTTTTTAAAAATTTTATAGATTTTTTGTTTTTTTTGTAAAAAAAATTTTAAATTTAAAAAAAAAAAAAAAAAAAAAAAAAAATAAAAAGAATTTTCAAAAATAAAAAAAATAACCATAAAGTGTTAAACTGCTGAAAAATAAGGAAATAAACCTCTAGTGCATTAAACTCAGAGAAGACCGCATTCAAAATAAAATTTAATTTGGATTTTCTAGTTAGTCGGGAAAGTGTCAGCTATTACGGGTACTCATTAGAGATAATGTTAATTGCCGTAAGATAGAACGATCTATCAAATATCTACCTAATAAAATTTCAGAGAGTTCTTGTGTTAAATATTAGTTTTCATTTCATAAAGTTTAACTTAGTTATTGGTGCTGAAAAACTGAGTATTCAACTAGCATAAAACGGAATTTACTTTTGATTGTAGAATTGACTAAGCTTTTCAAGTACATACTGAAATTTAGTTTAAAGCAGCTTTTACGACGTTAGTGACCTTATACTGCATTGAAGTTTTAGAGCTGTTTGACTCTTACACATTGTAGCACGTGTTATCTGTTAAGGTCGAGCAAGTATTTGTAAAAGCATTTATAGAGCAAAGGCAACGGTTTGAAAATTTTAATTGCTTTTTTTTTCATTAATTTAAACTATTTTAACCTAGGGTCCGCATGCAAACATCGTGCTTTTAGTTAAATTTTAATTTGTTTCGAACTATCTTGCGTTCATCATTGATCCACCCCTATTCATTTATGAATCATCTAGAGAAAGGTTCCCGTCGCGCTTTGTGGGATTTCATATTTACTATTGTGAAAGCAATCTTCTACAGTATTGCAGTAGAAACTCTATTTCTTATGCTTCTGTTCATGCTCAAATGACATAGCATATACACCCTGCGTTATTTTCACGCCTTTTGCTTCTGTTTAAAATTGCGCTGCGAATGTAAAAGTTGTGGCATTTTTATGTCTCTGCTTTGTTTGCGTTCCAATATTTACGATACCCTCACATACACCGCATTTCTAATTTTCCAAGTTCAAGCATTAAATATGGAAAGTGGGAAAAGGACTCGGTTGATTAATTAAGCGAAGAGCCAATAGATGTGCAATAAAAAGGGTTGATCTTTTCATGTAAAGACAAGTACAAATGATATCATTACTTTACTACGCTCTCTCGCCGACCCTATCTCCTCATATAATCCGAGACCTTGCAAAATGTGTGCCGGTTGTTCATTATTCTGAGAAATGATCAGGAACCTAATTTGTAACTTCATTAGAATATAGGATTCGTCCGAAGGTCAGAGTTTCCCTTCTTCCAATTTGTTTTATTACCTTTCAGCAATTTCTACCGTTAATGATGCTTTTCTAAGCCATTTCTTTCAACCCTCTAGTCGATTTTTAAATTTTTGATTATACCTATTTAGAAATTGAATTGTGGTGTTACATTACTGGAATGTTGGAAAACTTTAAATAATTTTTAAATTTTTATATTCCGCTTATATTATATTTATAAAGAAATTTGAATAACAAGATTTTACACACATTTCTCTGAATGGCATAAATAGAAATATAACAATTCTAATTGTAACCTATGTCAAGAGTATCTAATATAAAAAAATGAAATGATTATCTGTTAATGGTCGTGTTCTTTTGTATCTCTATGTGAAGAGATGCAAAAATCACCCAAATGATGATTCCATAAAGACTGATTGTAAGCAGCATTGAATAACCAAGCTAGAAAAGAATTATTACCATTTTGTGAACATCATTTCTACCTTCAAAGCTAAACTTACACACATTTCAATAAGTTGTGATGTAACGCCATTGGTCATCAATGTGAAGAAAGAACTTCTATAACTTTGACTGCAAATTGATATTATCTAATTTGACATATTTCTAATGCACGAAAATTTAGTAAGCATAAATCCAAGTAAGTGCTGACTACGATACGTTGACGACACTTTTGTAATATGAATAGAACATTTATAAACCGCAGTAGTAGTTTGTCTAAAGTTCACAATGACAACAGAAAAAATGAAACCTGTCACTTTGAACGCATTTGTAAAGAAAGCACAAGAAGAAAAGCCATAACATGCAGTATACAGAAAGAAAAATTACATCGATAGATATCTGTATGTTATTTCACCATTATCTAACCCTGACGAAGATTCTTATAAACACTCTACAGCCAAAATTATCAGTGATGACTAACTACCCAGCATTTAAAATTTTAAAATCTTGGAAAGCAACTGTTACACAGACCGACGGCGAGTGATGAACAAATGGTTGAGAGAAAATAAAAGGAACAAAAGACGCAAGTGGACTTCGTAATCAGCACGTAAGGATGGAGTAACTAGAACTAGAAGGGATGTATACAAGAAAACATGCTAACAGTAAACAATTACAAAACAGAAGGGAAAGAGAAAAATTCAAGAATCAGCAGTGGTCAACACATGGTCTTTAAAAACGTAGAAGTGATAATGGTGACTAAAAATTACAAGAAAAACTCAAAAGAAAATAAATTCAAATAACTTGTAGAAATCTGTAGTATGGAAGATGTCGGCTGTAAACTCTTCAACATTACTAAAAATCTAAACAAATTTTTAACTCAATATATCGAATGTTTGCCAACCAAATAAAACAATAGCAGAATTAGGAATGACGCCTTTTTCAGGCTCGTGAGTCTAAGATAGCTCAAACGCAAGTCTACAAAAATCACCGAAAATAGCTACACAATTTCAACACATCGTGCGGCTGCTTCATAAACAAGTGATAGCGGTGTCGCCACCTCATGGACATGCCATGTACTCAGATTCAACAAATTGAAATAATTTTTTAGAAATCTGTAGTATGTATGATTTTGGTCATTTTCCTGGCTTCATGTTCTAACCTTGAAGAAAAACATTTATTTGAAAATTTTCTGGTATTTAGGTATGGAAAACCGAAAATAAATTGCCAAACAATTTTTAACATTTTTCTTTGACGAAAAATATCGAATTATTCATTTTCACCAAAATGCAAATATTCTTGTATTAAAAAAATGTAGAAAACCAAAATGACTGAAAAATTATAGCAAATACTGGAAAAAATTAAAAATTACTAAAAATTATTATTATCACTATTATAATCTTTCTAGTAAAATAGTATGTATTTAGAATTTTTTTTTGCATGTTTAACAAATTTTACAAACTTTCAAAATTTAAAAAAAATTACCAATTATTTGTTTAAAAACGATACAGGACAAAAATTTTTGTATTGTGCCACATCTAATCACATCACAAGGCATGATTCTATTTAATTTGTGAGTAATACAAAGTATGAAGAGTTTAACGGCAAATAAAGTAAAATGAATACTATTACTTCAATCTATACCAAGCAAATTTTAGAAAGGATATTTTTAAAAAGTTTAACACTTTTATATGAAATCTTGACAAAGTAATAAAAAGATACATCTAAAATAACCCTACTTTTATATGGAACTTATTTTTGAAGTACCTTGTACAATCCAAAATGTTTTTAAAAGCAGACGTTTTGCCCTTCAAAGCGTGACAACATCAAGGCTAAGTTCTGTTAATTTTAAATTTTAATTAATGTGAAATTTTAACTAGTTCTTCTTAAAGGATTCTCTAAACAAGAGACAATTTAAAGCACAACATATTATGTTGGATAGATAAAATAAAACAAATTGATGTGATAATATTGAGAATTCAATGCGTATTAGTAAAATAAGTTATTGTTTTTTGAATTTTTATTTATTAACCAAATGAATTTTATTTATTAAGCGGCCTATGTTGACAAATTGGTTAATTTATTGTGTTCTTATGTTTTGCGCTTCTAACCAGGGTTCGATTCCGGTTGCAGTTTTTTTTAGTAACTTAAATTATCATTGTAATACAATTTTGAAAAGTAAATTTAATATTTTGAAAAATGATTTGAAAATATTAAACTAAATTTATAAAAATTGTTTTAATAATGACATCCATAATAATTTTATTAATAAAAAAAAATTACGACAATCGGAATTGAACCTAGATTTTGGCGTAAATGATTATAAATTATATATAATTTATCTGTTTCATAAAATAGGTTGCTATTGCGTGTTCAAATTATGCCGTATATTTTCATAATGTTAAAAAATTATTTATTTTTCAAAATTCGTTCGCCAAATTTTTCCTTTACCACTTCATACGGTTTCTCAAAATCTTCAATCAAATTAATCAATTCGAAAAGAGTCATGCTTTGCTTTTCAAATTTTTGATGGTTTGCGATATAAATGCTCAATTAAATTGTATAAAAATATTATTAAGTTTGTTCCGTCTTTGATAATGTAGGGAACAGCATCAGATAACCTCCGTAATTTTCTGATTGCCTGTCACGGGCAAAAAAACATAGATCAGCTTTTTTGTACAACTCTTGCAATTGCTACATCATTTCTTTTCTCCAATTGTTTGGAATTTATTAAGTAACGTTCACTTGTTTAATTTGAATCTGAATTACCCATGAACAAATGTGAAATATAAGGACCACGACCGTTTGTCGATTCGGTTACCATAAAATATATACAATTATTCCAATATGTTTCTTATTTTATTAGTTACCTCTTTATATTACAGAATTAATGTTACTTTCATCCAAAACTTTAAATAGTTTTTTTTTGCAAAAGACATTGTTTGCTTCTAACAAAAGAATGTTTGCGGACAGAAGAGCCTTACCAACTACAAATGAATTTTTTCTGTCACCACTTGCCAAACAATTGTTACTTTTTGTTTTTAATATTAAAGAAAGCACAAAAATAAACTTTATTTTTAACTTTACTTGTTACCGGTTGAAAGAAATATAAACGTTTAACAACAATTTGCAAATTATCGATAATTAGTAGAACTACACTAGTTTTACCAAATCACAAGAATGGCCCAACAACAAACTTTAAAATAAGTCCGGTATACCAATCCTTAAGATAAAAGTCAAATTAGCAGTTTGATCTTTAGGAAAATTATTTCTAACAAAAATTTATTTCTTTCCTCTTCTGTTAACAGAAAATAATGTTATGACAAAATAATTTATTTGCAGAAAACAACTATAAAAATGAAGACGACTTTAAAAATATGCAAAGCGCATATAATCCCTTTTTATTTATAAGTTTCAAATACAAAAAAAATGAAATCGTTATGTTACTTTTAAGGACATTTCTGGAGTAGACCAAAAATAGAAATGGTATAAAGCAATTTCAATAACCTATCTCGTAGAATTGTTTAGGGCGGAAAATCACATTTCTTTTTTTTTTTTTGAATATACAGAAAAACATATTAGTGGTAAAAATAAGGAAGCGCAGGAAATCATTATTTCTGAGAAATGATTAAACGCAAAAGATTTTTTGATTTATATAAATTTTAATAAAATACGATACAATAGAAGGAAAAGCTCGGAGCTTTCTAGCTGCATAATTTTGTTAGTCAATCGCGAAAGGAAAATCTTGACTGGTATCGTGATCGATGGCCTCGAGAAATTGGAGTGTGTTGTTGCTTGAAAGATTTTCGGAAACGAATTGTGAATCTTGTTTGCCTCACATTTAACAAAATATCTTGACAGCCGAATTGCGTATATGTATTTTCATTTTAGATGAAAATTCTAAACTTGTTGGAGTCAGCTTAAGGCAAAAAAAAGTTTCAAATTCTGCTGAAGGCGCAACTTCGTTTAACGTTAAGTGAGTCAAAAACATGGATCGCTTGCTGTTGTTTTCTAATTGAAGCACATAATTTTTGTACATGATTGTGTAATATTCCACCCTTTTCAATTTGTAAAATTTCATTATAAAATCCATTACGCGAATTCGTTACTTTAAAGTGTGAAAATTACGCAAGCGTTATGTAAATTTAACATTTCCATAAATAAAAGTAAACGTGGTGTAAGTTTCATAGGAGGGCACTATTACTTATTTTCTATTGGTGTAAATCTTCAAAATTTTGACTAAGTGCTTGACAAAACAGTGAAATAAATATTAGGTAAATATGGAAAAGCCATTTATTACGTGGTGGTGACAGTATGCAGCAGTTGTCGATAATGGGAACGACCGATATGACTAGCCGGAGGCGTTTTGGAGGGCATAAAGTTGCTGTTTGCTCTTAAGGGATGCTCTGGGGAAAAGTAGTTTTTTTTATTTCCTCGTATTGTGATTTGTGAAATGGTTTACTTAGTGTCTTCTATTACGCTTCAATGAATCTCCACCGACTTACTGCAATAAATAGACCTTTTAAAAGACAAAGTCCATTAAACACTAAATCCCAAAATAAAATCTTTTTGGAAGAATCAACTTAAACGGTAATAAAATATGCGATTCTGTTATCTTACAATGTATAAAATTTCATTTGTGTATTTTCCGCTAATATTTGCTTTGTATTCGTTGTCTAAACTGTAAAGTAATAGAGGTTTCGCTTTCACTCTGTTTGACTATGAATGGGAAGGGTGAAATTTAAATATCTGTTTTGCTTTACAGCTAACTAATACAAATTTTGATTAGTTTGCATTTTGCAAGAATTTAATATTGAATTAATAAGTATGAAATTGTAAAAACTCTAAAACATTTTATTCTAATTTGAATTTAGACTGATTGTCAGAAGATTGTTAAAATTAAACGATAAATACATAACGTTTATTAAAAACACACGCTAAACCTCTAAAAATAATATTTAGGTAGTAAACTAATTGAACTTATTTAATTTTATCTGAACGTTTACATTTAGCAAAATTAATTAAGTATTACCAAAACATTTCTTAAAAATATAATATCGTGTATAATTCATTACAACTACCCCAACTCAGGAAATAACCCTGAAAACATTGTTTGTATTTAAGTACTCTAAAATCAAATATTTCAATATTTATAGAATTAATTACAATAACTCATTCATATGTAAATAAAAAAAGAAAGATATAATAATTTAAAAATTTAATAGAATTTATCTTATTTAGAAAAAGCTATATATATCTGGTCGAAAAATTAAATGTTTTGCTTATGTATTGGTATAATTAATTTCCCCACTTAATAAAATAACTGATTTTTATGTACAAAATCATTTTTATAAAATAAAATCATTTACAAATATATTATTTCTACTCTTAGTCAGAAAGCTATAAGATTGAAATTTTCGCTATACTTCGTTAATTGAAATAATTACAATTATCCCACTCCTCTAACAAATAATTATTTGAAAAAATTATTAATAAAATTGAACCCAGTTTACCTATATGTTTATTACAGCTACTCATAAAACGTAAAAATACTGGTTTATATCTGATTTATAAAATTACTCAGAAAAATCCAAACGTATATCGTTTATACAATTGAAAAATTAATTTTTTGATTTATACCGTTAATTACTGTAATTAATCAGCCCCTTTTATATAAATAAATAAAAACCTTTTTTTTAATTGAACTGGTTATGTATAAAAAAAATAATGAATCGTTTCGCCTTAAATTGTTATTCGAATTAATTAACATAACTTTTTCTTTTGCTAAAAAGATCTTCCTAATAAAATGAATTGATTTATACATTTTTTATACGCAGCTCTCGTTACTTAGAAAAATCTGAAAGTAGATACTACATTTATTAAACATAAAAATTAAATTGAAAACTTCTAATTATAAAATTTATACAATTATTGCAATTACTCTTACTCAAAGAAGTCTAAAAACGTTCGCTTTATATAAAAGAAGTACAAACTCTTTGATTTAAATCGTTAATTGAATTAATTTAATCACCACATACTTAAAATGAATTTTTTAAATCGCTTATTGAATTAATTATGACCATTTCACTGTTTCTCATGTTAAAACTAAAGATTAATTTAACGATATAAAGCGATTTTTTTATTAATATTATTCGTATTTAAAGATATTTGTATTTAATTAATTGTTTTTTACATTAAGTATTTACAATTTACAATTTGGTTCTACAATTTATACAAACTGTATAAAATCATTTACCTTTATAACTAGACTAAACTCTAAATTGTACCCAACTTAAAACATACCTTCTTCTTTCCTCCCCTTTGACTTCTAATCCTATTATTTTTCCTGCTTCTTATCACCTCCTCCATCCATCTCCCTCCTTTCCCTCCCTCTTTTAATATCTCCCCACTCTCCTACCCCTCTTTCTTTAACTCTTCACATTCTCGACTTAACTGTTCCAAGTTTTCCCATCCTTTCCCACACAGCCTGCACTTCTTTCTATCATCCTCCAGCCAGTACCTATTTTCAGTCTCTTCATTCCCACATCTAAACCTCGCTACTATTTTTTTCTTCTTCAAGCTCACCCCCTTCAAATACCACGGTATTCCTTCATTCACCAACTCCTTATATTTTCTATTATATTTCCTCCCTCTAATTTTTCCCTTTTTTCTTGCTTCTAAATATCTCTGTCCCTTTCCGCAATTTCGTCCCTTATTATTATTTCCTCCCCCTCTCTTCTTCTCCTTTTTACCTCCTCCCTTGCATATCTCCTTTTTCATAATACAGCCTCCTGTCCTCCTGTCCGTACCTTATCCTTCCATCTCTTACTTTCCTCCACACTTTTTTCACAATCCCCCTTCTCCTCTTTTCTCCATACCTTCCTCATATTTCATTGCTATTCTCCCCGCGTGTACTCTTAATTTTTCCATCTTTATTTCTTCCTCAACTATGTACCCCGGCGTCTCTCTTTCCAACCTTAATATTCCCAGTGCCGGCTCTGGGGTCAGTGACGCCCCGAAGCAAAAAACTTTTGAGTGCCCCTATAGTATAGCCCAGTCAAATTAGACAAAAAGAAGCCTTATCTCGGAAAATGATTATAAATTAACGGCACTTTTTGAGGGTTGATGGGGGGATTAAGAAAAGCTTATTTTTAAGTTGTATTTTTTTAACTCATAGAATTCTAGGGGGGGCGGGGAATGAAAAAATTAGTTTTTTAGCCATAACTCGGCCCACCGCATTTTTACCGTATATGATCGAAAAATCGCTCATTTTGTAGCTCTTGAAAAGCCCTACAATTTACCTCCCCAGCATCCTAGCCTACAAACAATATATATATATATATATATATATATATATATATATATATATATATATATTAATTCTTCTTATTCTTCCTTTAAGTGGAGGTAATTAAAACACTGCAGATTTTTTTAAAAAATGCCGTTTCGCCCCTACAAATGGAGGCTTCTTCAGGGCTATTTTAGCTATTCCACAGTTAAGTCAAAAATAAGGCGACATGGATAAAAACAAAAACAAAAACACAATTATGTGTTACATATTTAACTGTTTTTGTTTTTTATCCATGTCGCCTTATTTTTGACTTAACTGTGGAACAGCTAAATACTGAAGAAGCCTCCATTTGTAGGCGAACGTCGGCATTTTTAAAAAATCTGCAGTGTTTTAATTACCTCCACTTAAAGGAAGAATAAGAAGAATTAATATATAGAACCAATTGGAGGGACTTACTCAATTATATATATATATATATATATATATATATATATATATATATATATACGAATATACCGTTGCTGAGAAAGTTGCAGAGCTTTAAAAAACGAACAGAATGAGTGCTCACTAGTTCAAACTGGTTAAAACTTGGGTCCACAGGAGCCTCTGAAAGTCGCGAATACAGCCTATGCCGATTTCCTCCCTTATTATTATTTCCTCCCCCTCTCTTCTTCTCCCTTTTTACCTCCTCCCTTGCATATCTCCCTTTTTCATAATACAGCCTCCTGTCCTCCTGTCCGTACCTTATCCTTCCATCTCTTACTTTCCTCCACACTTTTTTCACAATTCCCCTTCTCCTCTTTTCTCCATACCTTCCTCATATTTCATTGCTATTCTCCCCGCGTGTATTCTTAATTTTTCCATCTTTATTTCTTCCTCAACTATGTACCCGGCGTCTCTTTCCAACCTTAATATTCCCAGTGCCGGCTCTGGGGTCAGTGACGCCCTGAAGCAAAAAACTTTTGAGTGCCCCTATAGTATAGCCCAGACAAATTAGACAAAAAAAGCCTTATCTCGGAAAATGATTATAAATTAACGGCACTTTTTGAGGGTTGATGGGGGATTAAGAAAAGCTTATTTTTAAGTTGTATTTTTTAACTCATAGAATTCTAGGGGGCGGGGAATGAAAAATTAGTTTTTAGCCATAACTCGGCCCACCGCATTTTTACCGTATATGATCGAAAAATCGCTCATTTTGTAGCTCTTGAAAAGCCCTACAATTTACCTCCCCAGCATCCTAGCCTACAAACAATATATATATACCAATATACCGTTGCTGAGAAAGTTGCAGAGCTTTAAAAAACGAACAGAATGAGTGCTCACTAGTTCAAACTGGTTAAAACTTGAGTCCACAGGAGCCTCTGAAAGTCGCAAATACAGCCTATGCCGATTGTCGTACGGCGGCTGAACTCTACGCGCGTCGCCGGCGCTGGCATCCCCATCCAAATTGGCATTTACCAACAAATATTAAAAAAAAAATATTTTAATTTTAATTGCCAATAAAATGTGCCTACATTTATTTAAAATAAAAACCAAATGTCAAACATGAAAGTAATGAAACATAATGCTGATTCAGAAAAACCAAAATAATGTTTTCACAAATGCACTTTTCTTGGTTTTAAACTAGCAAATTCATCTATAATGGAACTACTGTCTGTTATATTGCAAATATCGTGTTCAATTGCTAACATGGATAATCCCACTAGTCTATCCTGACAGATACTGGACTTAAGTAGTTTTTATTATCTTTAATCGTGAAAAGACCTCTCACCGGTTGCTACAGAAACCGGGAGCGTTAGGAGAATTCGTAACGCAATGAATAAATTAACAAAAACAGTGTCCAGTTCCTGAGAATACAAGTATTGCAATATATCTAACGGATTACCAAAGTTGAAATTTTTTAAAATATCTTTTAAAAGTTGAATCTCGTTGAATAATTCACTTCCAACAATGTCTTGTTCTTCTCTATCCGTTAAAACGTTTTCCAGATTTTCACAAAGTTTTTAACATTTTTTTATCCTGGTCATTGACTTTTTAAGGCTCCACAAGAAATCAAATTTTGAAACGTGTTCTGTTAAAAGTTCAAATCTCTCATTAAGGGAATTTAAAGCGGTGTCCAAAATGGGGAAAAAAATGACACTTTAAAGTTATACTTCGGATCTGTTGGTATTTCGTCCGGGTGTTCATAATCAAACTGTATTTTTTTCGTCTTCTTAGTACGGAGTCCTTAAATTGGGGGAATCTCCAACTGTTCAGTTAGTTGTTTTGCAGATTCAAGTATGACATCAAAGTGTTCATCCGTTCGAAACCCCTGAATACATGTTATTAGATTTTTTAAAGAATCAAGAGAGCTACTTAAATCCATATTAGGATTTTGTAGCATTTTGCTTACTATATTTATTCTACTTAATACTTCATACCAGATTACGACTGAGCATGCAAACTCGTACGATTTTAAGTTAAATGCGAAAGCTTTTGCTTCATGTTTTGTTCCGCTATCAAACTGAGTACTTTCATAAATATTTATCAAGGCATCTAAGATATTCCCGATGTCATTCCTGAGTGATTCCCACCTAGTGGCTGATAAAGGTTTAAGAGTTTTTTTGGTTAGATAGTTTTCGAGTACATTCCATCGTTTGGTTGAAGCACTAAAGAACTTGTATAATTCGTGAATAGTGTTAAAAAGCTTATTGTTGTTGCGTTAACTTTAGCGGCATCGCTTATAACCAAATTTAAAGTATGTGCTGAACAGGGACGTAAAACGCCCGGGGTTCAAATTTAGAATATGTCTTTGTACTCCATTGTTTTTGTCCTTCATGTTGGATCCATTATCGTACCCCTGACCTCGTAAATTGTTGAAATTTAGTTTTAATTCTTTAGAGTCCTCAAGAGATACTCTGATAAGCCCTTCCCTGTAGAGTCAGCGATTTCTACAAATCCCAAGAAATGTTCTTCTACAGTAAATATATTTTGTTCATTTTTATGAACAAATCTTACTATGATCGTCATTTGCTCGGTATGGCTGATGTGTGGAGTGCAGTCTAAAATGATAAAAATATTTAGCATCTGTTATCATTTGAATAATTTTCTGCGAAATTTGTTTTGAAATCAAGGCTATCACTTCATTTTGAATGTTTTTTCCTAAATAATGAACTGTTGGTGTATGTTTGTCGCGAATCCTACTTATATGATTTGCCATAACAGAATCAAATTTAGCAAACAGTTCGACCAATTTAAAAAAATTTCCATTGTTATTTGTAGAAATAATATCTGAACTCCCGCGTAAAGCTAGGCACTGCCCAGCAAGATATTTTATAATTTCAACAATTCTTTATAGTACTGCTCGCCAGTGACGCCTTTTGTAAGCTTCCTCAAGCTATTCCTGTATAGTTTTGTAAAGCTTTTTTAAAATCTGTCTACTTGATAAAACTATTAAAATGTGATTTGGATGTTTTGTGAGAACTAAGCGTTTTTGAAAGATTTTGCCACTTTGAAAAACCTTCACCGCATAATTTTACACTCCCTTCATCACTAAATAGTTTAAAGCAAAAACAGTAAACCTTATTTACACTACTTAAATAAATTAACCAGGTTCTTGGGACAATATCATCATTTGCGAGTTTTCTAATATAATACCTATTACTAAAGCTTCTTCCGCTTTCGTCTTTCAAATATGATTGTTGTTTCACTTGTTTCGGTTCATGTTCTATGATAATTTTACGAATTTTTATACTAATATATTCGGGCCATGTTGCCGGATCGGCACATTGAAAACTGCTAGTCCTGGTGTCGGCGATTATGTGATTTGTACTTGGGACTGACGCAGGAGATGATTGTCCTGCTTGAAGATCTGATCCAGACGGCTGTCGTTCCGGATGAAAAATATTTTCACCTGCAGATGTGTCTTGCACTACTTGATCATTTTCGTCTTTTTCAAAAATTTAAATAATTAGTTTTTTAAATGAGCTTTTTCTTCTTCTCTTACGGCTTTCCCTTTTCGGTTGGCCGCCCCCGACAATTTCTTTTTTGCATCCATTTTAATTAAAATTTAAACAACAAAACATAACACTACTTATATGAACTTGTGAGAATCTGTACATTTGCATTCTTTATGTTTGTGCTATCTTAGTTTGTTTGGGTTTGGATTATATTACATAATAATCACCCGCCACGAAATATAAACACACTTTAGTTCAAACGATGTTTTGTAGAAATCACGAGTCAGTTTCTATGAATCATTAAAAATATAAATGAATAAAAATGAGAGAGAACTGCATTTTCAGTCAAACTGAACGTTGATGTTTGCATTCATTAAAAGTCAAATACAATTCTACTTTTGCTCATTTTTTGATGATCATTATTAAAAAAAGATAACAGTTCAAATTTTATAACAAGTAAATATTTCATATAGCAGGTATTTAATTTCGTTTTCATTTCTGGTTTTTGGCGCCCCTTAAAGAAAAGCGCCCCGATGCGACGCATCGTTTGCTTATGCCTTGAGTCGGGCCTGATATTCCTTTCCAATATAGCTCTTGCACTTTCTTCAACTTTTCCCATTCCTTCCATCCCCACACTTCCGCCCCGTATATCAATACATTTCTTCATTTATATAAAAGTATTTTTAAATTTTTGAGTAACGGTAGTTACAATTAATTTGTAAATAATTCCATTTTATAAAGGAGGGTTTTCTACTTAGATCATTATTATTATTAGGAATGGGGAGAGTGTCATGGAAAGAACCTCCTGCACTGCGACCAGATTAGATCGTTTGTGCCCTCATCTAGTTGGACTTAGGAAAGATGTATGTCTTTGACAAATTCGATCAGATCCCTAGTCGGGAGTTTTAGTAGATCTTCTTCCGAGATGAAGATAATTTTCAGGTGTTTGTATCTCTTTAGGCACATAGCCGGGCACCTCATAAAGATGTGTTCCATGCGCACCACCTCTTCATCACAATACCTGCATGTATCATCGTCCACCAGTCCCATCTTTTTCAAGTGATACCTGTAATGGATGTATCCTGCTAGTATACCGGTCTATTCTGATTAGAGTTAAAAAACTTCTTAGAATGTTTAAGACCTGGCAAATTACTCCAGGTTCTGTTGACTTGTTTGTTGGCCCAGTTGGTAATAATGCCATCGTAATCTATCTGGCTAAAGCTGTACCTAACAGATGGCCCTAGCTTTGCTTGCTGATCTGTTTCCTCATTGTCTACAATTTTCTCATGCCCTGGCACCCAGACAAGTCCAACATTGTTCTTTGTAGTGCTTTTAATGCCGCTTTACTGTCTGTTTGCATTGGTTTTGGTGGTCCATCATGTGGATGGCGTATACTTCTGCTTAAAAGATGGTCACGTCAGCACTGAGGAACTCGTGTCTTTTAAACCTCGGCCCCACCACTCCGGCCCCCACGCCATTTCCCATTTTGGATCCGTCTGTGAACCATTTTGGGAAAATCCAAGCACGCGGTACTCCAGTTCAGTCTTCCCTAGCGGGGAACCAAACATTGTATTTATGATCAAAGATCATTTTAGGGTTTATCTGGTCGCTTACTGCAACCATATCCAATAAAGGACTGGCTCTAAAAATTACTAGATGACCTTTTGAGGTTGCTTATAACTGCCTCCTTAATTGCCACTGGTAGAGAATCCAGACTGAGTAGGGTCTTCATCGCGGCGGTAGGCGTAGATTCATGACACGTATGGTGAGCATACATGCAAGCTTTTGCAACTTTGTCAACTTTACTTGGGCTGTACTTTGGTCTACTTTCTTCCACCAAACTGCGGACGCATAGAGGTAGAGGACTATAGGTCTGACAACCTGCTTCTAGATCCAATTAGTTGCCCTGGGGTTTAAAACCCACGTTTTGTCAACTAGTTGGCAGCAAAGTTTTTACGATCTTGTTGATAATTTTTGTTAGGTGACTCTCCCACGTTAATTTTAGTCCAGTGTCACCCCTAGGTATTTTAACTCCTTAGAGAGAGTAATAGTGATTTAATTTAACTAGATACTTGGAATATTTAAATTCCTTGGTTATTATACCCGTCTCTACTCAGATCGTTCAGTAGTTCATCCACTACTAGCGACCACAGTAGTAGGGATATGACTCCCTCTTGTGGGCAACCTCTTGTAATGCTTACCACATGGTTAGCGCTACCAATGCTGGAGGATACCTATCTACCCATCAGTATGTTATTTAACCATTGAATGGTACATTCGTGAATTCCTTTTTTCCTGAAAGACTAGGTCATAGAGTCATAGGCGGCGTTGTCAAAAGCGCCCTCTATATCCATAAAGACTGATAGGGCTATTTCCTTTGATTTATGTGCTTCCTCTATAGTTTTTACAATTTCATGTAAAGCTGATATTGTGGCTTTGCCTTTTTTATAGGCAAATTGGTGTTTATGAAGAGGTTTAAGTGTTAGTATCTCCGTCCTGATATATTGGTTTACTAGTTTCTCCACTGTGTTGCGCATAAAAGACAAGAGACTTATTGTACGGGTTTTACGCCCCTTTGTGTAGAAATATGACACATACTTTCCTCCGTAGTTGAGGGACATTGCCATATAACAAACTAGATCTAAATATTTTGATCAGTGTTGCTAGTAGGATATCCTGCCCTTGTTGAATGAGTGCCAAAAACATCCAATCAGCACCAGGAGTCTTGAAAGGCTTAAAGGTCTCTATGGCCCAATTAATTCTTTCAGGCTATGTAATTTTATTTACAAGGAGACAATCCAACTTGAAATGTGCTCTGCTCCTTATGGATCCACTGAACACCGTCGTTTCTCCAGCTGCTATGCACTCTGGAAAATGTTTTTTAATCAGAGGTTTGACAGATTCCTGGAAGGTTTGGGTACCATCTTTAAGTTTAAGTGCACCTATATTTTTTGGCTACTTTTGATCGAGCCTTATGCACTCTGCTTATATCAGGTGCTTCATCAAGGTTTTCACAAAATATCTTCAATAGCTTCTCTTCGATTTACAAAGTTTCACATTGAATTCAGTAAGAGCCTTACGGTATTCTTCCCAGTTGTTAGTTCTCTTTGATTTGTTAAACTGTCTTTTGGCCTTGTTTTGCAATTTTCTTAGCTCATTGTTTCACCAGGGTACTTTTCTCTTAGTCTATTAGGTTTTGAGGGAACAGTTTACCTCAAAAGCTCCTTTTATGGCCTTTGTTGTGAGATCAACTGTTCTTTCCAAGTCGTTTATTGACCTTATTTTTGTTGGTCTTGCTTGGAATCCTGTATATTTGGTTTGTCATGCAACAGCCCGCAATTTGAACATAATCAAACAGTGATCGGAAAGAGACACCTCCCCAGACACTTCCCAATCACTTTTAGACTTGAAATCCCTCTCTATACACTAAGGTTAAATGAAGAACCTTCTACCTCATAAAGTTTATAGAGGTTGGGCGATTGCCCTTGTGATTAACCTCTACTATTGGTGCCGGTGCTTCACCAAACGGTGTTGTGGGCATTCTCGTCCACCTCAAGAATTAGTTATTTCTTGTTGGCTTCACAGTGGCTGATGAGTCGTTTCACCGTGTTCGGTGAGGCCTCCTGTTTCTATCCAGGGACGATTAGCTCTACGAGTATTGTGGTTGTGTTTGCATCTGTGTATTCTGAAAGAATCATGCTATAAATAGTTTTGTTGATCAGAATAGTCGTCCTCAGTGAAAAGAGCAGATCTATTATAAATCTACTTACAGTTTTTGGTACCTAGTCTACATTCATCCAGAGCTCCTGGACTAGACCCACTATTTTTGTGTCTTTGGCAAACCTTTGGCAAAAGACGGCGGAAGCAACCTTTGCGTGGTGGAGGTTCACCTGCACGCACTCCACGGCTAGGTTGTAGTTGAGGTAGGGAGGTGTCCCACTCTTCTGCGCCACCTCCACGGTAGTTGTGTCCTGAGGATCTAATACTTCTTCCTCCATTGGTGGTTTGTAAGGTTTCGTAATTTTAATAGACAGCTCTTTTAAAAAACCGTAGAACAGTTTGTTCCCTAGGGATGCCACTGTGTGACTTGATAGAAAGAATTAGGAGTGCAGAAGTACCCCTCGACTCCTTCTTTATTCACTTATCACATATTCAAACTAAAACATATTGAAAACTGAAAACTTGTGAATTTCAATTATATATGTATGAATCTTGGTCTTTGTAGTATATTATTTATTTTCCATGTGATATAAAGAAACCAATAACAAATTATATTCTTAGGAACCTAAATTGAAGTTTTCGAGATAATTAGGTCTTTTGAAACGATCGAATTTTATGCGGCTAAATGTAATATATTTAAACTTTTGCTTTAGTAACAAATATCGACATATCTGCCATTCTTGACAGCAAACAATAATAGTTTTTCCATGGCTAACCACGCGGAGGTAAGTAATTTAGCTGCATAAATTCCATCGTTACAAAAAGACCTAATTATCTCAAAATGCTCAGAAATAGGTATAGGTGACCTCAATCTAGTTTAATACAGAATTAAGTCTTGAACTTAATAACACTTAAAGTTACAAGGTATCCCACTAAAGAAAAATAATTTTACCCACATTGAAAATGCGAATGTTTGCCAAGGAATGTTGAATACCCTGTATCCTGTAACAAAAGTAAACAACAAAAATTTCAAAAATGTAAACTTAGGACTCTTTTTCAAAATTTTGTTAAATATAAGAATCAAAATTTTAAAAACTAAGGAAATATGCTATTCCAAAATTAATTATGGAAGTCCAAAATCTCAAAAACGGTTAGATGTAGATATAGGACATTATACATAAAATCCTTTTAGAATTTTTTGCCCAATCTAAATATTTGTAAATATTTTAGAAAGAAAGTACACCTGAATCCAAAATTAACCCCAAATTTTTAAAGGCGTATTTAAATTATACCCCAATAAACTTTTAATGAACGGGTTCGGTGAATAACTCTGTACATTTAAAATAAACTAGTTTTTAGTTTTCAATATGTGAAAAGTGAATAAGAAGCCCGATCATAAATAGGGGTTTTTTTAAACTTAGACTGTGACCCCACCTTACAATTTTTATCTGGACATGCTCATTTTCACTGTTCGAAACATGGCCGAGGGGTGCAACTGTTATGGCCAATCATAGAATTGGTTCTTTCTCGAAAAATATACAAGTATAGGTATATTTTAAATATTGCCATAGTAAAGCAAACATGTTTTTATTTAAATGGAAATAACTCCGGTATAACTTAACGGAATTGAACAAACTTGGTCTTGTTTAAAAGAACTCTTCTTACTTAATAATAAGCTGTATAAACTTGTCCAAATAAATTTTGATGTGGTAGCTAGAGAACGTAAAATATGTAATAGATATTGCATAGTCAGCGGTCTAACATTTGTTTTATCTTAGAAAGTTTGCGCCGACTGTATAGGATTTTTGTATGTAAAAAGATACATAAGGTGCTAATTAAAAATCTCATGATAATGTGCAATAATTGTTGTAATGTCAATCAGCGCCCTCTAGCTACCACGTCAAAATTTATTCGGACAATGTCTATACAGCATATTATTAAGTAAGAAGAGTTTTTTTAAACAAGACCTAGTTTGTTCAATTCCGTTAACTTATACCGGAGTTATTTCTATTTAATTTGACGTTCCCCTACCACTACATTTTTTAAGAAAGAGCAAAATACCATGAGCAAAAAATCAGAAATTTTGCAGTCTTTACCATGGCAATATTTAAAATATAGTTATAGTTGCATATTTTTTGGAGAAAAACCAATTTTATGATTGGCTATAACAGTTGCGCCCCTAGCTGCCATCTTTTGAACTTTTCCAACGATTTCTCGTAGCCGATTTACCTATTAGAATTTTTTTATTATTATGAGATTTATAGTTCCCGAGATATAGCCGGCGTCCATTCTTAATTGACCACCCGGTACATTATCGAGCGGGTGCCGAGGCGGCATAAACTGATGTGTCGAGTCAACATAAACCTCTGTGTCTGTTATCGCCCTAAGAGATACATACTTAAATTTGAGCCAGTGCACATACAGATTTTTCTTCTTTTCATAAGTGTTGATATCGTAGTTAAACGTTTGAAGTTAGATAAATACATGTTGAAACTGATTACAAGTTGTAATGAGAAACTATCTCTGCCGTTGATAACAACGCCAGGAAAAGTTTAAACGAAAATTAAAGCATCCAGATTAAATTTAGACAAATTAATTCTAATGGAAAAGCATAAAACACGAATCGAGCATTAGGGCGAGATAACAGAAGCAAGTTATGATGAGCCGTAAATTTCTAAATAATCGGGTTATGTAATCTTCATGAATGAAATCGAAAAAGCTTTGCGGTAAAGCTTGCTATTATACGATCGATATTTAGACTTAACGATAATTTATTGTCCATTTGGAAGCAACTGTAGATTACTTGTTTGCATTACAATCATACTTTGGATTAAGCTTTCATGGTGAGCTTAAACCTGCACCTGAGCTTTCTCGTCACACTGAAAGCTCTTAAGTGTGAAATTTAGTTTAGGGCGCACGGTTTATAAATATTAACTTTGAAACAAGGTTTTTATTATTGACAGTTTTAAAAATTTTATTAAAGATTTTGTCTTCTTCGATTTTTTTACTTGAACTTTCAAAGAATAAAGTGAATAAGTGAAAAGTTTTGCGTTGTTTTTAAGAACTCGCTAGTTTTTTCGGTTAATGTGATTTAACCTGACAGATAAATTCTTAATATTAGCACTAAAAGGATTGGGTTTGGAAAATCTTTATCCGTTTTTTACGAATGTTTGGTGTTTAAATACCAGGGGCTTTGTTGTAAAAACTTCATTTATTAGTTAAAAAATAAAAAAAAATCTTGCAATGATTATAATGGACATAGCAATGTTTACGGTTTAAAATTTGATTTAAAAATTCAGTTTATGTAACACCGCATTCAGCGCTCTCTTTTTATTATTTATGAATTGTTGGAAAATCTACAAACTGTTTACAACGTTATTTTTACCTTTAATATTTGCATTGCAATGCTAAATACTTTGATTAAAAAACAACTCACGAATATTACCTCTTCTTCCTTAATTACTCGAATTTTAAGTATTACTTTTATATTTTACTTGAATCTCCCATGTTAAACTTTGAATTAATTAACAACTCAAGTTAAAATGACAAATTTATCTAATTTAAACATTTATACAAACCCTGTTTATGCAAATGAGTAGTGTCAGCCCAAAACGTACATTTGATTCCAAATGTTAAAGTCACATACAAATAAATGTAGATCAGGATACTGCTTTTTAGGTCTTTTGCTAATCATTAGTAAAATAGGCTACGCTTGTATGTATCTAATTCATGCAGTTTTCAAATTTTGTTATTTTAATATGAACGATTATTCAAAAATATTAGCACATAATTAGACTAAATATCAATAACCACAATATCTAATTCCTATTCAAATTTTTCAAAAACAATTTTTTTTTTATTTGAAGTCAGAAAATAACCCACTCTTACTACAAAATCAAGACCTGAAAATGATGATAATGAATTATTCGTTTTGAAGTCACTTTATGGATCCGCAATTTTATGACTTTAGTTCATTGTAATATTGTGTCATTATTTCATGGTTTTGCACTGTAATGGAACTTGCAGCCCCCATATGTTCTAAAATATTCACTACGGTGCTTGATATTTGTTAAAGTTTCCGCGTAGAACAAGAAAAAACATCTGTATTATCATCAGGACTCTCACTTTCAGCAAATGAGGTATATACTTTTATTTAATGTTTAGAAGAATAATGCTTCCATGACGGATATGTAATTGCAGCACTTTTATTTATTTTCTTTTAAGGGAGATAGTCAAAGGCTGCCTCATGTTAAATCTTTGCTCCATATCAGCGGGTAGAGTGATGTTAGTGTTCTGGTTGGTTGTTACATTAATTTACCCATCCTTCCACTAACAAAACTTACTTGATGGAATTTAATCTACTCCCGGTAGAACAATTATTCGAAAGAGCGTCGTAGTTTGATAGATAGTAGTAGATCAATTAAAGCTAGAATAATTATTAAGCGCGACTTAATTTGGTATGAAAATAGAAATTTAGTGTTGGAAGAAGGAATTAAGAAATTTGGAAAGAATTCAACCATAGAAAACAAAGTGTTTAATCACTACTAACTGAAAAACATATATTTAACAAAAAAAAGTGTTTATTCAACACTAAAAGATTATCAAAAAAATGGCTGAACTCTTGACTTGTCTCAGCCTGACATCAAACAAGATTATGCAAAAAGATGAACTCATTATTTGAATAGCAAAACGATACTTAAACTTTGCAGCTATGATTTAAATACGTTAATTAAAATCAAGCCGTAAATTAAAATTCAAAAATGGATTAAAAACCAAGATGTGAATTTAATATTGTATAACAAAAATCATACCAACTGGAAAACACGAGTCTCAAAATTTTACTTACTGACCTTAAATAGACACTTTCGAACAAGAACCCTTATTCTTTTCAAACTCAATCATAGTGTTGCTTCATTATATGGGAACTAAAGCAGCTTTTATTCGCGAACATTCATCCAAAAAAAAATGACAAATATCACCGCAAATAGTCAAAATGAAATTTAACTTATGCAATAAACTCGACCCGACGTATATGAAGAAAAGTTGAATTTTTCAATTACATTGAAGAAAAACTGTTTTTGAAAATTAATGCAAAACCATACAATCTCACCAATGTAATTTTAAAGAAAATACTAGTTACTGGTATTGGATTTCTTATTGTCTTCACACTGTAGAGTTTTGCAATTCTGATGTTCCATGTTTTACGCTTCTTCACAGTGTAAATAGTCCACGATTTGCTAATTTTTTACACTCACCGTTTCAATTTATGAGTAATCTAAATTAAATTTTCTTTTTGGTGATTTTGATTGCTCAACGCAATTTCGACTGTTGTATCGGAGAGTCAAAATACCCATCAAAAATCTTAAAAGAAATTAGCTTTTGTACCTTATTTTATTATTCAATGTGTGTACACATGAAAACTATGGATCTTTCAATTTAATTTAATTTATTTTTATTATATTTTACTAACAAATGATTCGGTTTTTCTTTACAAATTTACAATGCTTAAAATAACAAAATAAAACATTGTCACTCATTGAGGTGAAGGTATAGAAAATGTAATTTACTTAACTACTTTAAGCATCTTCTTACGATTGTTAAGCTATAAAAATTTCGAAATTGAAAAATGATTCTTGAAATCTGTTTAATTGATCATCATTGATTTATAGAAATTTAAATTATTCTTATTATTTATTATTATTTAATTATATACTGATTATAATTTTATTTTAAACATTACTTTACTTGTCTGTATCTACACACATTTTTTGTATAAAGCTTTGCTCGTAAATTAAAAAAATAAATTAAAAACAAATAATTTTCAGTTAGGTTTTAAGTTAGTCTGAATATCACTTTACATTAATTAAATTTTGGGCACCTAAGAAAAATATTTTTGTTTTTTCTTACCTTTAACTATAAATATCAAAACAATAGGAAATGCTATTTTAAACTATTTTTTCGACAACTTGACCCATCAGCACATCTTAAAACTCATGTTTGGAGAAGTAAACTTAACCTTTCTGTATAACTAAACAGCTTTAAAACATACCAGGTTAGTACATACTTTTATTATTTAAAAAATCATATAAAATTAATAAATTTCACTCTTTTATAACAAGAACGTATTTATTTATTATCAACGATAAGGAAATCGCATCTTTTCATAATTTTTCTAATTTTAAGAAACAACTGAGAAAATTAATCGCGCTGTTTTTCGTTGAAGAGGTATTTATAATAGCGATAAAATGAAAATGTTAACTGAAAATTGCCTGTGTTTACCTCAAACTTGCATAAGGGCACGAGGGTGAAAACAAACGACAAAAATTCAAAGGTGAATGTGAATATAAGAGCGCTTCAACAGTATACAAACAACACAAAGGGGAAGTAAATCACCAGAAATATTTTAACGAAACTTTTCAACGGTGTGAAGTTAAATGTCGGTGAAAATAAATTTAAATGTATTACATTTTGGCACTTCCATTTTTAGTCCATTGTTTTATTGTTTGAAATTGGTGATTTGAAGCGTTTTTGCTTATACCTACGGTAATACTTTCATTTTAGTATTTAGTATTTATTTGGTTAATAAAACCTGTGCATTATCGTCTGTTTTCCTTCGTTTTTTAATTTTTACTTCACACTTTTACGGGAGTATGTGGTTATTAGATTTTAAGTAAGAAAGTAATTATTTACTTTTAGTAGAGTTAAAAGGGACTTGAGTCATCAATTTTCTTGCAATTACAGTTTGGTTACTATGATCGCTATTCAGTGCGTCGCGTCGTCGTCGCCGTCGTCGTTGTCCGTTGCAGAGTTCTCGTTTGACATGTGATGCTTATGTATTTTTTTAACGCTGATTCCGAATATGCTTATCAGTTTTCAATATCTCGAACAGTTTTCGAGATATTCGACTATAAAGTTCGAAAATTTCGAAAAAAATTTTAGTTGTTAATCATATGTATTTTCGACGCTAATTAAGAAAATCTCTAGCATTTTACAATATGTCAATCAGTTTTCAAAGTTACAGTATTTTGGCTATTAGTTTCGGAATGATCCGTACATTAGCGGCTTTTGGATATTTTTGAAATTTGTCAAATAAGCAATATTAAATTGTAAAAATTAAATCTAATACATATTTTCAGTCGATCTATTTCATTTTCTTAATGCTGCACAGAAAAATAAATTAATTTATTGTATTGTCCTCACCTCCAAATACCAGTGTCCAATTTTCAAGTTAATAAATACATCAAAGCATTAAAATTCCAAATTGTTGCTAATAACAAATATACTAAAATTTTTGTAATCTATCATCTTCTTCTGGTTTAACTAATTTACATCCAAAATACCTGCAATAAAAAAATGAGATTCAGTTGGTTGAAGATGCTAGATTGCCATTCCGTAAAGTAATAACCTTAAATTGAAACTAAACTAAAAATTATTTGTCTAAATATTTACATCGGTTTGAAAGAATCATTCAGTAGCTTTTGCTTTTTGTTGAGCACTGAATACCATTTTTCTAAGCTTTCTACACCATATGAAAATTTTAATAATTTGACCAGAACGTCATTGTCATTCTGTGGGTGTTACTAATTGATTTCGTATTGATCTCTTGTTAGATAGAAGTCTACAGTGGTTATAGAAAGTTAAATAACAGCACGTTAGATGATTGCTGGAGTCCAAGGTTTAGAAAAGTTAACATATCAAGGACGTTTCTAAAAATCCATCACAGTTCGAAAAATCTAATCCTATGCCAGTTTCTCAATATTTTGATAAGTACGCATATTAGCGATGTTTGTAATAAAATAATAACTTTTAATTTTTACCATAAGGAATGTGGTCTTTGGTAGTACGTAACAAAGTTAGTTTTTGTGATGTGGTTATGAAAAACTGCGATATTTCTTTTACACTCAATAATAATTGTACAGATTCAGAATATCAAAAATTAAATTAAAATTTTTATTTATACCACTTATAAGAAAGTTGCAGAGTTATATGGTTGGACGCACTAATCTTAGGATATACTTATCCAATCTGAAGTATTATATCCATTATATTGAGAAATGTTATAGACTAAAATTGACAATTTTATCAATAGAAAAATAACTAAACGTGTTTGTATTGATTTTATGTGGCATATCAGTGCTGTCAAATAGCTTATGTCCAATTATATAGTTTAAAATACATTCAACGAATTATTTTTGAATAGATTAATTATATACATTTCTTTGAATTTATTAGGTAAACATATTAATAGGCTACTATAATAAAGGTAGGAAGTTTGTATGTTTGCATGGGCCGGAAATACTATTCCGATTTGAAAAACTGTGTTTGTGTTAACCGTTGAGTTGAATTATGGAGTGTTAAAGTGTCAACCACAAGAATTTTCTTATTTTGCATTAATAATATAAATAAAGTTTATTGGACACGCGAAAGATATTGGGTGTGTATAATTTACTTTATTTTATTTTAAAAATTTTTATAAATTTTTAAAATGTTGCAAAAATTTTTGTAATTAAATCTTGTTTACCGCTTTACTTAATTAGACTATTTTGTAAAGTTTAGTAAAATGGCATAAAAATAAGGCAACCAACTGACATATATTATTGGGAAAGTGTGTCTTGTTGTTTAACGCCTCGGAGAAAAGTCAAACTACCGCCTTTTATGAATATAGTTATATAATATAGGTATTTTTAAATATAAGGTACATGTTATACAAGACGTTTTAAATTCGATGTCATAATTTCTAGTACGTGTTCTTGACATGAAATTATGACAAAAGTTTATATAAACGTATCCGAAAGTGAAGTGAGAGTGTTGAAGTTAAAACTTTTTCGATATTTTACGAATATTGGCAAAATGTTATAATAGATTACGGCTAATAATCTGGCATAGAGCATTTTTTTAAGTTGATTTCTAAATTTTATCGACATTTTGAACATTTTTAGATTTTCTCAAAACGCCTTGTTATAGCATAATGCAATAAGAAGTCCTTTTGTACAGTAGTTGCTGCTCTTTCTGAAAATAATGACACTTCACACACTATTTTTTTCAAAGAGAACTTTTCACCCCTCCCCCAACGCCTTGTTACAGATATGGAGAAATGTCAAATTATTAGCCGTAATCTCTGATAATATTTTTCTAAAATTCTAAAAACTTCAAAAAATCGTTTTCCAAAAAAAATCAAAATTCAACACTCTGTACATCAAAAACGAGGGATTTTTAACACACGTTTACATGGACTTTTCGTCATAATTTTTCGCCAGGAACCCGCACTAGAAAGTATGACATCAAATTTAGAAATTTTGAATAAACATGAAATCATTTTATTTAAGTAAAATTTAATAAAATCATAAATATTTACCGAAAAACATGTCAACACACATGACATTGATATTGATACTAAAACAAAATTAAGAAATATTAGATGCCATAAATTCTTAATCATGTAGTAATTTGTTTTAATTATTGCGATTGGTCGATGAATGAAGCGCACACTTGTGTATGGCTATAATTTTTACGTTAGTACGTTATAATGAACCAAAAAATTTTTATGTCCTAAAGATCTGGTTAGATTTTGGGTATAATCTATCTTCTATGTAGCCAAAAGGGCTACGTTAACCTACGCAGATTTTCGAATTTTTAAAATATTTAGAAAAATATTAATTTTATACATTTTTGTTTTAAATAAAGTTGTTTATAATTTAATTATGCACAACTTTTGTTTAAATTATTTTTGATCTATAAGTAATTACTGAGATATAACAGTCACCTGACACCAATATTAATTTTACAAAAAAATTTTAAACCATTTTCTTTTCTAAAACGGAATATTACTTTCACTTAACGGGGAAATGTGGAATTCTGTGGTAAACGCTTATTTATATATTGAATACAACGTATACATTATGAGCTAACGTATTATTTCGAGAGTGTCGTAGTCGTTTTGTATGTTTCTTATTAATTCAACTAACTGACAACAACAAATTTCGTTTCCTTGTACCAACAGTTTTGATACCAACTTGATGTAAATGTAAATGACGGCATGTTAATATCATTTGCAAATAAAAGACTAAAATAAACGTACGTAATCTCAACCAAAGAAAAAAGTAAATAACGGATGGTTGCCATCAGTGTCTATGTTTATGCTTTAAATTGCAGACGACGGTCATTTTGTGATTTAATGCATGCCATAGATAAACAAAACTTATGCATACATGACGTCATCTTCCACTTGTCGTTAATACCAAAACCATGCTTTTCAGTACAATGAACTTCTATGGGTACTGTTTGTTGAATACTAAATACAAAAAGGCTCAACCGCTCTTCGGTAATTAAATGAACGTAATGTGAAAATCTGGGTTTGTTCAGAATAGTACAACCCGGTCAGAAAAAAGTCACAGCAGAAATATCTACTGTATATTTTACATATTTTTCTCAAATTTTAATAAAAAAACCGCTAATGTACGGCTCATAACTTAAAGCCAAAAACTGAGATATTGTAAAATGCTAGCTAGCTTTTTGGGTCAACTGGTCTCTTTATCAGTATCAGTATCATATTAAATATCTTAATAAATTAAATTAAAAAATAAAGAAAAATGCAAAATTGTAAAAAATTCTCATTTTTCTATTTCTTTATATACCGGATGACAACGTAAATTCACCTGTAACTTCATTTTATGTACTGTGAAAACTTATAAAAAACACTAATTTTCAGAAAAAGTAAACAAATAAATGTTACCATTTTCAATTGCATTGTTATGCATATATCTGTTCATTTACTATAAGTATAGATTAATTTTCAATATTAAAAATTTGACTGGAAGTAACTGTAAAGCTTTTTAAATTAAAATTATTTTTATTGATTTTGTAAAATATGTCTAGGTAAAAGTAACCGACAACAAAAATTTGAAAAACGCTTTTCTTACAACTATGGATTTATTCAAAAGAAAATTTCGTAAAATTTATGGTATTAAAACGAAGTTAAACATGTATACGTCTAGTTTTGTTTTAAAGGTTTTAATACTGTACATACGATAAAATAATATGCGCAATCAAAAAATACACAGTTTCATTTAATCAACATATTTTAAATTTAGTAATATTTAAAATTTTCTTAAAACAGTGCAGTTTGGTTTAGCACGGAACGTCTACATGCTAATAAAAACAAAAGGATGTAGCATTTTTGGTTACTATATCGTCTCAGCTATCATTAATTTTCTAAAAAATATATATAATATAAATAAATTAAATCTTGCAATTGATATACCGGGTGACAACAAAAGTGTAACTTCTACTGATTCAGATAAAATTCGAAAATAGAAGGATTTATACTAAGCAAAACTATAAAATTTCTAGAATAATTTTTAATATCAGGAAGCTTTCTGCTATAAAACGGCTATAAAACTTGATTTTTAAATAAAGTCGACTATATACAAGGTGTATCTAAACAACATCGAAAAAAATTAAGAGGTGATTTTGTGATGAAAATTATTGGTATAAAATTTATTGAATAATTTCACCCCGAAAAAGTTACACCCTTACAAAGATTTAAAAAATGGTTCTTCCCTATACAGGGTGCATTTTAAAATCACCGACAAACAAAAACTGAAGATTCTATGATCCAAAAAATACAAAATTGTTTTCATTGCTTTTCCGAAAATGCTTCGTAACCGAGATATAGTGTGTTTAAAAATAATTGTTCTGAAGTTTTTTGAGAAATAAAATTACAAAATATATTAAACTGAGATATGATACACGTAAATACCCAACTAAGTTAGGTTTTTAATAATTAAATTGATATTGACACGACTCGATGTTTTTATTCAGCATAATTAATCAATTAACCAATACTTCAAATTAACATGGATCCGTTCTTCCCATAAAATTAATGAGGAGAGTTTGATATTTGCATTAACATTTGTGTTGTCGTTTATGTTAATGCAAATATCTCAAAAACGAAGTGTCGAATCAAAAAATACCAAGTACGATTTTATTTGCAGAATTAAGTACTGAATCTCAAACCTTCCTCATTAACTGTACTTAGTTAGATATTTACGTGTACCAAATTTCAGTTTAATATCTTTTGTAATTTCTGGGATATCTCAAAAAAACTTCAAAACAATTATTTTTAAACACCCTATATATCGGTTACAAAGCATTTTCGGAAAAAACAATTTTTGTCTTTTTTGGATCATAGAATCTTCAGATTTCGTCTGTTGGTGATTCTAAAATACACTCTGTATATTAAGCTAAAGACACGACAATATTATTTGTCAATACAACAACATATTTTGAAATTTTTTCAACCTTGAAGTATGGTTGAAAAGGGTTGAAATAGTCAACCCCTAAGATATTTTTTCTTACAACTTTTTTCTGGAAAATTTTTTAAAGACATGGCCCAAAACCCAATTAATTTATTAACTTTTTACTTGCACAAGTTTTACAATTTTTTAGTGTTCCATACCAATCTGTTCAAATTACCAACCCGACGTAAAATTGCCAATTCTAACCGCTTCTTCAAATTCCATTTTAATAGAAAATGTATCTACAAAAACAATTATTTTAACTGTTTAAAGAATTTCTCCGATGTAATTTTTAGCACACATAGTTCTTTGTCATCTCTAAAGAATCCATTTGTAGTATTGACATTTTTTTCAAGCGTATTATACTGTAAACGAATACTAGATCGACACTGACTTAATATTAAATATTTTTGGTTGAGAATAAACATGTTTTTAAAGACGAAGAAATTTCGACTGTTTTATAAGTTTTTATAAAAGTTTCTAAAAATGAGGAATTATACGGTTTTCTATAAAAAATTACACATTTCCATACTGTTTTTACGTTTATTAGTATCGGAGCTATGTGGAGTTTTGTGCGAAACGCTTGTTTTCATATTAGTCAAGAAGCAATTCCCAAAATATAATGTTCTTACATTCACTTTTAAGAAAAGATAATAAAAGTAAACACATTTGACAGACTGAGGTCGATACTGAAATAAAAATATTAAACAACTTTTATCGTAAAAACTGCATCTTCTAAGAAATCTAATCTAAGAAACTGATCAAATACACTTGTACTTATTTGCATTAAGATTTGTTGCTCTCTTTCGTTAAAAGGTATAGTATTTTGTGTTAATTCTTTATTGATTCTTGTGTGATGATATTGCAAAATTGCTACTAATGTTTATTATATGTACGTGAAAGGAATATGGGATTGATCTCTTGACGTAACAATGCTATGTGTAAAATTGTATAATAAATTATTTATTGTGTAATTAGTAATTTTAAAAACGCCCTTGTGTTTTTGTGGCGTTGTTGTTAAATTTTCTAAATATTATACATGAACTGTTTCCACACCTCCCATTCCATTAAACTGTATTTTTAAAAATTAATTACTCTAAAAGCTTAGATGTATAATTTAAATAATCATACAAAAATTGTTTCAGCATAATGAAAATATTTTAATATAAAATTTGATGAACGAGCTAATCTTCCAAATTTGAAGTGGTTAGGTGTAGATTAAATCATATATAAACCCAAATAAACCTGTAGCTATAATATGATGTAAAAATATGGAGCTTTTGTTTCTTTAAGCCGTGAAAAAAGATGTAAACATACTCGTCTAAAAATACTACTTTATATACCATGATCTATTGTTTTCCCTAAAATCGCCGAAGACAGTATGCAAATAACCTGAGGTGAAAAGAAAAATGTCTTAAGTTTCAGATAAAAGCCCTTATTTAATCCTTACTTTATATGCTGTAGGGTGTATATCTGTAGGGTAGTTTAAACTACCCGGGTCACTGCTTACCCTGTTTAAAAAGTTTCAACATTTCATTAACAAATTTACTACCATTTTTTAATAAAATTTTTTAATTCAAACGGTCATCTAATTTTAACTACATTTTTAATTCTGCACCTTCTTTAATGAAAAATCAAAACACACAAAAGAAAGAATCTGAATTAAAAACTAAGTGCTGAATATATTTTACAAATCAACTTTGTAATTGCAGAATCAATAATTAGTTTAAAACTTGTTTTGTTATTTTAATAAATAAGGGATGCTTTGTGTGTACTTAGATTATCATTACGAAAGTGGAATCCAAAATTGCAATCGTAATTTATCTGGGGGTATGTGTAAACATTTTCAAAAATTGCTGAACGATTCTTTTCTATATAATCTTATTTGTCACTTCCGTTTTTGTATGTTCCTCAAGTTTTATTGATTAAAATATTTTTATCAAATTTATTTTTTCGTTTTTAAAAGCTTAATGTTTTCATTGTTAAATCATAGTGTAATTTAGTAATTTCTGATTAAATGGAGAATGTGTTGTTACACGCTTAGGTAGAAAATTTAAACGCATGTTTTGGCAGTTGATGAACATTTTACGCTGCCTTAGGAAATGATTAGATTCCATCTAAAGTAGAGGCTTTTGGTATAATTTTCAGTTAAGATTTTGAATGTTGACTGATTAAAGTGCAGTTTGAGATGAGATTAAAGTATTTTTGTTCGCCGATATTAATTTGAAATTGCGTCAGATTAGTAGTAAATGAACATTTTGCAGTATGGGACAAATATTTGAATATGAATAATTACTATAACTGTTTCTAGTAAATTATAATATTGGCAAATATTGTTCTTGCAATGTTGGGCAAATATTTATATTGCAATATTGGGAACTCAAATGTTGAACAAACGTAGTTGTACCAGACAGCAACCAGGCTACAAATTTTGCAGCTACTTTATGATTTCAAATTTTGTAACCTCTTCCACGATAACTTTCATTATTTTATTATCCACCCACTTAAAAATTGCTACATTCTAAGTTGATTGTAGCGTGTTAGAATATTTGACCAATATTGGTTTTAAATTGATTAATATCGGCGTTCTATGTAAGGCCGATATTATTATGACGCTATATATCTTGCAATATTGGATAAATATTAGGAACAATAAAATTTTGGATGGTTTATATAGTATAGAGCAACAAGAATTGACAGAAAATTTTATTGCAAGAAAATTGTAATTAAGATTAATTTAATATTTATAGAAATAAGAAATCACCAGAAGTGTTCTAAAAACTTAATCAAACACGTTTTTCAATGAAATACCTAAGCTATCATCATCGGCATAAGTAATAGTAAAAAAAACCACTTTTAAACGCTAGAAGATGACCTAACAAAATTTTAGCCAGAAGTTAATTTGGGAGTGCCTTAATAAAAGTAAAAAAATGACTTTATAGTTTACTCAGTATCATGTGTATTGATATTGCGGTAGAGCTTTTCGAAAAAAAAAATTGATACGCCACTGGTGAAACTTTTTTTGATTATTTCTTCAAATTTTACTATTTAACATTTAAACAAACTTACCTTTTGCGTTTTCTTTGTATCTTTTGCCATTTTCCTGTAATTAATTTTTTTGCAGATATTTTTGTTCTTTGCAAATGTAGAAAACAAAAACTTTATCGATTATGCTTTGACCACAATTGTCAGTGTCAGTTAAGGTATTCAGCTTTTATTATAGCGTTATTACCCTAAAACGATTTTTTTAAATTTTCTAACACCATGTAACTTAAAATCGAAAATTCGTAGAAGCAAACTACATACGAAAAAAAATGATTTTTTTCTAAGGAATCAACTATTCAATTTATTCGCAACTTTTATGTTACACCCTGTATAAAAAACATCTAATACTTTTTAGAGTAAGCTGACACCCTTAATATATCAATTTTTTTCCAACAAACTTTATTTTTCTAGAAAACGTTTTGAAATTAACTCTTTTATATTTCTTAAACGTAACTGTTTGTATAGCTTCTTGGGTTTTAGATACAATTAAAATTTGCTAAGAGCTATGTTTGGTGAGAAGATCTGGTTGGTGGATTATTTCCCATTACTCACTGCATCTGCGACTAAATCTACTAAATTTTGACGACGCGTTCGGTATGGTCGATTTCGATATTTTTCTTGAACGACTAATATTAATTCAGCTCTTTGGCCCTTAAGCAGGCTGTATCGTAGTTGGTTCGATAAAAGCAAGCAGTAAAGACTCAGGATGGTACTTTGGTTGGGTCTAGACTGAATCTGGTATATCACACCGAAAAATTTTAAGGGGCGATTCTGTGATGAAAATTAAGGTGGTTATTTGGTATAAATATTTTTGA
The DNA here is from genome assembly GCA_030710515.1 of Abscondita cerata. Lineage (NCBI taxonomy): Eukaryota > Metazoa > Arthropoda > Insecta > Coleoptera > Lampyridae > Abscondita > Abscondita cerata. The sequence continues at coordinate 59,631 of JALBCR010001608.1, read as the reverse complement.
AAAATCTCTCCCCGGAAAAGTTACAGTCCTACAATAATTTAAAAAGTTAGGTATTTCTCTTCCTTGTATATTAAGCTACAGACACAAAACAAAACACCTAAGATATTTTTTTGCAACTTTTATTTAGATAAAATTTTATTTTAAAAAACATGACCAAAAAAAGCCTAATTTGTTTACTAACTTTTCTATCTCTACAAGTTTTTTCGAAAACAGAAAAAATACAAGAATAGAAATGTACAAAGTACTGTAAATTGAAATCTAAGAGTTGGGAAAAATCCTATCTATCCCATAGCGTTGTGTTTGGAGGAATACGTAAAGAACTACTACTATTTAAAAATTTTAAACTTAGCTGATCTTAGGTCTTAGGTCAGGACTCAAACTTTTGAATTCAAATATTAACTTTAACAATATAAAAGCACTGTAATGAAAAATAAGAAAAGAAAAAAGCAATGATACAGTAGAAAAGACAGAGTGGCTTATCACAGCATGCCAATAGCAGTCCATGGCAACCAACTACTTAAAACCAAAATTCTGAATAATGGCACAAACCCCAAATGTAGACTGTGCCGTTTAGGAAACGTAACTATCCACCACTTAGTATAGGGTTGCTCCATGCTGGTAAAAAGAAGTTTATCTAGATCGGCACAACGCAGTTACAGCGCACCTATACTGGAGTGTTTGTAGACACTCTGGCATTAATGTAATAGATCGAAGGTATGTGAACACTTACGAAATTACCATGCTGTGGGACACTCAAATTTGAACTGACCGATCGATAAAGGCAAACAAATTTTGTCTTGAAATTAAAAACAAAAAACAATGCCTTTTAATCGACGCCGCCATCCCATCCGACAACAATATAGTATAAAAAAGGCATAAAAAAGCTCAACTTTATTTAACGATATATTGATGACACTAAAATTACCCTTTTATAATTTGTCTGAATAATACTAATAATGTGGGTTGTGAAGAGAGAGAAAGCTGTCTATAGAGTCCCAGATTTAGGTGATGTTAAAAAAGGAAAATTATCGTTTTTTATAATAATTGCAAAAATACTTTTTGAATCAATTTTTCTTTACTCATTTATTTTACACAAGTTTTGTTTAAACAATTGGTGAGATACGTGACTATTATTTAACGATATATTGATGATATTAACATTACTCTTTTATAATTTGTCTGAATAATAATAATAAGTTATTAACATACCGCAGAATGCAAATCCTTTACCTATATGGCAAATCATAACTTTATTATCTGTGTACCAAAAATAGACAGCTAGATTAGGAGAAAATGAGGAAATGTCATTATAGGGGTGGAATTCATCAAAGCGTGTGAAATGCCTTCATGGTGGGTGCAGATTAAATACTTATACAGATCAATGGTTGTCACCAAATTGAAGGAAAATTATTATTCTATCATAAGGAGAAGATTTGCGTGACGTATTTTAATTTTAATATTAAATCAGTTAGGATCTGAAATCAATATCATGTTGCTGATATTTAAAATGGGCTTAACGACGTAGATTTCCGTAAATGATAAAAACTTATAACTTTTGACTTTATTACGATACATTTTTAGTATTTCACATCTGACAATTTGAAAACAAAGTAATTCAAATTTTCGAATATATTTTACGAGACTTTTCATAGGGCTAAAGCTCTTTAAGTTCAGTTTTATAACGAGGAAGTTTACGATCTCTGTATAGAGTCGGTGAAAAATAGTGGAAATTTAAAGTTTAATCTTGTTTACGTTAATATCCCTTAGGACGTATCAGTTTAATAAAACACATCGGTGTTGCAATACACAACGGATATTCGTGCCTACTACAAAAGGAAATGAAGACCACTAGTCATTCTGTCGCTGACAACTTCATTAGCGACTCTAACTAAGGGTAGTATCGATATTGGGTATTAGTTTTATTCAGGCAAGAGCTTGTAGTTGTCACACACAAATATTTTTTATCTGTGTAGACGTAGATGATTTCAAAATTACTAAACCTAATCAAGTTTATCTTTCTAGTTCATTAACACAATATAACAACGGGTAGCACATAAATTTCTTATTGTTAGTTAAAAAGTTTAAATAGAACAATAGAAGAGATCCCCATTTTAAAGCATTAAATTTTCCGAATAGAACCTTTAAACGATTTCCTAGTGATGCTGATGTCGTTATAATATCGCTCAGCGGGTGGCGGCGGGAACGAAATGAAGGCTATAGATCATTTGGGGTACAAAAGCTCGGTGCTGAAACTTACAGCTTCTAAAGCTTCAGCTAAACTTACGTTGATATCAGGCACTTATTGCACCAAGTTGGAAGTCTCTTTAACATGAAAACCACTTTAGGACATTTGCACTCGATACGAAAACGTTTTAGAGACCAAGATGGTTCCAACTGAATTAAAAGAAATATAAAAATATATTTACTGGCAAATAAAATTTTCATGAAAATGTTTACAATTCTATTTATTAATTAATCCAATAAAAATTTGTATATATTCTACCCCTTATTTTGAAACTTTTCATGAAAGTATAGGTTTAGAAATTTAAATGTACCGTCCAATTTTGTATATGTACAGAATAATGATCACATAAAATCTTTAAACTTATAATTTGCGTTAAATAATAATTGATAACAATTTTGTGTATTTTTTCATATGATGTACATCTAAGATATGCCTACCTTACACTGATGAGTTCTAATAAGGCGAAACACGTATATGCAAATACGTTCGTAAATCTGCAATTATCACTATCCTCTTGTTAATTAGGTTTGGTAGAGATTTGACACTTCTGTGTTAATTAAAATTGACTATTATTTACAGTAATCAGAAAAATATTGCCAGAGACTTCAGAAAGGAATTGATGGATGGTGAATAAACAAAGAAAATTCCAAAACCTGTACAAAGTCTAAACTCCGTATTAAGCATTTCCACAAATAAACCACGATCGTTTTTGTTGCCGTGTTTGGTATTTTGTTTTTTTGTTTCGGATACACGCTGCTGTTTACGATTTCGTTCATATTTTAATTTTAAAAGTTTAAACCTAAATAAAATAAAGTTGAAGATAATTAAACATAAGTAAAAACATAACAAACGTTGTTAAGAATGTGAAATTTATTATAACTATAATTATCATAATTTTAAGTTAATCAATATACACTGAATTTCCAAAGGTATGCATCATATGGAATTTTTATATATATATATATATATATATATATACAGGATGTCTCACCGGAAACCGGCATTAGCCTTATGTATACATGGAAAAACTTTAAAAATTTGGACAATGACTAAAACCAACTCAACAAACTATTTTCATTCTTCTGACACTTCCGGTTGTACCGGAAATCGACATGAACTTATTTTTAACCTTGCATTATCGGATTCTACTTCAAATTTTAGGGACACTTTATATAACATTCCTTGTAGCTAGGAGTTATAGATTTCGAAATATTAGTTTTTTTAGTAAAATTTTCACAGATACAAATATTCACGGAAATATCTGTAACTTTTTTTCGGGATTAATTTTTGGTTTGTATAAAGAAAATGGGCTATAGAAAACGAAAATAGATTAAAAATGTATTACTAAGTGTCTGCTATTACATTTGACATCTTCAAAGAGCAATAACTTTTTAAATCAAATGAAACACCCTGTATTTTTTTACTCTGTCGGGTGTTAGTTGAAATTCTCCTTCAAATCATATATTTGCAATATTCTACTATTGGGGTGTACCAGATCTGCTTTCGAGTTGGCCATGATTAGTATTATTTGAGAAACACAAAACTGTGTGAATTTAACATAACCCAATAAATTTTTAAATAATTTTTATATAGAGTTCCCAAAAAAAAAGGTGCAGATATGTTCTTGAATTTTTGAATCTGTGAAAATTTATAAAAATTAATATCTCAATAATTTTAAAGTTTTTAACCTTCTAAGTGGAGGTGGACTTGAAAATAATGGTCTCAAGCTACATAAAAGGCCTTCATGTTTTGTCCAAACCTGTGAGGGCTTTATCGAGGCTAATAAGTAAATTAAAAGCCGTCTTGGTTTACTTTAATTACTTATTAGCCTTGATAAGGCTCTTACAGGTTTGGGCAAACGTCGGACTTTATGTAACTTGAGACCATTATTTTCAATCCCACCTCTACCTAGAAAGGTTAAGAACTTTAAAATTATAAACTTAATTAGAGGAAAAATGCTCTCAACTATTAATATCTCGATATCTATAACTCCTAGCTACAGGGAATGTTATACAAAGTGTTCTTAAAATTTGAAGTAGAATCTTAAAATGCAATAATATATAGGGTGTTCTATTTAAAATAACAAAGTTGATGTCGATTTGCAGTACAACCAAATGTGTCAGAAGAATAAAAATCTTTTAGTTGAGTTGCTCCTATTAGTTTTAGTTATTCTCCAATTTTCAAATTTTTTCCAAGTATACTTTTCCGTATACGGCTAACGGCGGTTCCCGGTAAGACACCCTTGTATATATCCGCTTTATAGCGTTCTTCCACGCTCCACGGTTTCCTTGCCATATTTTTTGGTCATTCCAATCGTTAGGTATTAAGTTTCTTTCCGAAATGGGTTTTTCAATGCACTTATTCCTGAGCTACATTTAAGCAGTTCGGCTTGTATACCTTTTGGCCCAGAGGTGTTTTTGTTTTTCATGTTGTATATTGCTTTTTTTTACTAATATCGTATTCATCTCAATTAGTTCACCCTCTCTTTGGTACGCCACCGGAGATTGTATTAAATATTATTGTCTATCTTATGGTTAGTTCTTTCTTGTAGTGATCCTTCCATTATTTTATATTAATTAAGGATAATGTTGATCTTTGCGTGTTCTCAGTTCTTAATGCTTTTATAAATTTCCAAGTTTCAGATGATCTTGTTTCTCCTAAATACATTTCGATATCCAAGCATTTTTTTTGTTGTCATCCAATTTTTGTTCCAGTCTTTTTTATACAGTTCTCGTATGTTCTCTTGTTCCAATAGATCTATTTTATACTTCGGTAAATTTATTTGTTTCTCTGTGCTACACAGCTCTTCCTGTTTGTGTCTTATATTATACTTGATTGGGATTTCTATTTTGAATTCACCAGATAGTGATCTGAACCACACTCCTTTCCCTGAATACTCTGATATCCTGGACTGTCATCTTTGTTTTTTGTTTAATAATAATATAATCTATAATTGATCGGAGTTGTCTCGTATCTTGGTGCCAAGTAAATTTATGAATGTCTTTGTGGTTGAAAAACCCATTCAAAATTTTGAATTTGTAGTTCTCACATAAGAGTATAAGCCTTGGTCTGTTATTGTTTACTATATTTTACGGGAAAACATTTTTATTATTAATTATACCTTAGAGATGACTTAACGGTTAGATTTTGCTTGGTTAAAATCAAAATAACACTTATTGCTGGTGGTGAAGGGTTCTTGGTACATGTCAATTTGACATGTTAATAATATAATATTAAAAATGATATTGTTTGAAATGATATTTTAGACCTATAAACCGAGTTTCAATTTAATAATACTGACAATTTTATTTTTTTTTAATTACATCTCAAATTGTCGTTTACGCACAATTTTGAAGTAATGAAGAGAGTAAAAAATTTAAATAATATAAAAGGAACTGAAGAGTTTAAAAGTTGATAAATTGAAACTCGGGTTATAGGTCTAAAACATAATTTCAAACAACTTATCTTAATGACAATTTCTGACTTATAAGACTAGATGTTTGACCGATAATGATTTTAAGGTACTATTACTTCTAAATTATTGATGTTTTGACAAATTCTGTTGATTTCTAAATACCTGATTGATGGATTTGAACAGTCTTAATCTTTAATTACTGATGTTTTTTGAACTTTTGAACTTTTTTGATCATGTGTTTTGTTGAATAAAGGTCTGAAATCTACACCATAACAGATTTTAGGGTCAGTGACAGACACATTAAATTTAGCTACTTTTTAATAATTTTAAACATTCTTCCCACTCGAAATTGGGGTTGGTTTCAAAATAATGGTTATAATTAGAAAGATGATTTGATTCCCTTTGACTCCCTTGTAGGACCAAATGTTTGTTACTAATATTTTGGCAATGCTGAAAATGTGTTATTTATAAATTCGCACAGACATTATTGAATTTTGTTGTATTTATGTTTTTGAAACTGACTTTTACCATTTTTCTGTAAACTGTTTTCATAGTTGAAGTGACAAACGTTTGAAGCAAGGTTGCATTTTATTTTCATTGCTATTCAAAACTAAAGGAAGTAGTCACAATTCTAGGTCAAAATTTTCAAATCAAATGTTGTCAGACTAAATTCTTTCAACAAACCAAAGTTATCCGACTAAATTTACAAAATTGAAAGCTTCCAAAGGGAAGTTTTAAAAATTGCGTAGAACGATATTTAAGCAATCAGTTACTTGTAGATCAAAGATCCACCAAGAATTCAGTAAAGTATTGGAAATATTCAAAAATTTAGCACTTAACAAAAGAAAGATCACAACCCAATACCCACTTGTACGTCAGGTCACCAACTTTTAGAAAAAAAAAAGAAAAATAAAGCTCACAGTTTTGGTCATGTCACCCAATTTTTAAAATTCGAATATTTTAATTGTTTCTTTCAAAATTTTAAATTTGTCACTTGTGTTTGCTCTGATGATGCTTCGTCTAATAGTAAACGAAATGTCTAGGTTTACAATTTTTACAAAGTTTATTCCCTTGAAACGTTGTTTCGAAAATAATGCTAGTTGTGAAAACCTCAATTCTTCTAATTATTTTAACAATTAATTCTAATTTCAATACAAATTATTTTAACCATGTCTTATTTGTTATTTTTATGCATTTGATAAGATTTAAAACTTCCCTCTCCAACTTTTTCGTTTTTTTTGCACCCATTACTTCATCCGTTTGTTTGGTTTTTGATTTTACTTTATTTTTAGGATACTCTCCTTTTTTTCATGTTTTAGTTCTTCTAATTGTTTTCTCGTTTGGTTCATTTCTGTACCTTGTAGTCAATTGTCATTTTGTTGTAATCCATTTTGATAGTTTTTTTTCTTGAGGTTTCTTTCTAATTTTTATCTCTAATCTTCAAAATTTATAAATTTTTATTGATTTTTTGTGATGTTTCTCTTGTTTGTCAACCTTTTAGTAAAGATTATAAATGTTGAGTTTTCGGTCGTTACGAATACCATATATTTTTCTGTTGAAACGTTGGTTTATTGGGATTATGTAAAGAGTTTTGCTGTTTTGTTAACATGTTACGTAAATCACAAAAACGTTAAAATGATGTAAAGCTCTAGCTTTTATAAAGTCCAATACAATTCTGCACATATTCACGTCGAACATGTAATTTTGTAGTAAAACATTTAAATTTTTAATTAACTCGTAAATTCGAATTCATTATTAAAACGTACAGGTCAGTCATCAAGTTTTAATGGATCCATCCTAGTTAAATATTACGTATAAATGTTTAGAGAAAAAAACAAAAATCAAAAATATAATTTCAAATAGAAAATTAAATCCCCACTTTTCGGTGTTATACATGAACTAATGAGTTCGAAAATCTGTTACCCCCAACAATTAAGGTGACTTTCTATGTTTTCTGTTAAGTTACAGTTACAGAAAAAGAGAAAAGTTTGCGGGTATTGCGTCAGAGAGAAGATTAAGTGGTTAAAGTCACCCCTTTACGGTAGTATTCATTTACTAATCCAATCTACACTGGCAAAGTACACTTTCAGCATGTTACCCTTAATTGGAGTTGTATTAAATTTTGTCCGTTGGCGACGTAGTCAATATACGAGGCGAGGAAAATCATTTCTAATCGAAATCGACCACTTTTTTTTTAATTTTCATCCTCCGTCTATAAACGTGCGTGATATCAACTACTCTTACGAGTTAGTCTTCTTAGAACGTCACTAACAATATCTACAAATCGTGTCGATGCTTTTTCTAAATGAAAGCTTTTATTCTCACCGTTACAATTTTGCTGAAAGCAATCGAAATACCTTTTTTCTATCTGTTACAGTCAATTGGTCTATTGCTTTTTCGATGAGGGTCATTTGTACACTACGCGATGTGTACATTTTTAATCAAACGATTCGTTCCACTTTTGTTTTGAATGTACCAAGATTTACTTGTAAGAATATACATGTTAATTAATATTTTATAATATTAAAATCTTAATCTCCCCAGTTTTGGAATTCAATAAGTCGCATACATCACACCCGTAATGGATAAATTCATTGATCTTTGGTCATTTTACAGTTATACTTATCTATACTTATCAATAATTGTAAACGTGTTGATTTCATAGATTATAAATGAGATTGAAAGATAAAGCCGGATATAATTACTTCAATAAGATTTATTCTTGGTAGTGCTGGTTCTGAACATAAATCATCTTTAGTTGCATTAAAAGAGCAATCGGATTACAAAGGATCAATGTTTTTTTTATTTAAAAAAAAACTATTTTGTAACGTTTTTCCTCCACATTCATATTTTGGTTAAAAGTTGATCGGTATGTATGTATTTATTTTGTGATTATACCATTAATAAAATAATTCGTGCTATACAAAATACTTAATCTAAAAATAAACAAAATACATTTTTCTTCATTTTTAATCAAAACTTTGACATAATAAAATCAATTTGATTTTCTACTTCTTCTCCTCTTTATAACAGCCCTCATTTAATCTGTCCTTTCTCCTCTTTTTCCCTAATAATACTTTACTTCATTCTTTAATTTCCCACAGTCTTCTCTCTTATACGTGTTTTGCTTCCTTGTCTTTCCCCACATAACTTACTTATTTCCGTTTTTATCATTACCGCACGTAAAACTTCCTATGATTTTTCTTAACTTCTTCTTCTATTATATGTTTGTAATTCTTTGTTTGAATGAATGAAACAATGTTGTTTGATGTGAAAAATAACATCCTGCTGAACTTTAATTGTTTTTATTAAGTATAAATGTATATAAAATCAATGAAAGTTTCTCAGGATGTTGTTATTTGTAATTCTTCTGTTATCGAATACAACAATTAATTCTTCTGTTACTAATTTAATATAACTTTTCTTCTATCGGTTTTATCTTATGTTTGCAGTTTTTCTTAAATCTGTGTGTCTTATTATTAATTCCTCTTCTACACTTCTCCTTCTTGTCTTATCCTTTCTACCATTTTTCTTGCATATTCTCCCTTTTCGTAGAACAATCTCTTGTCTTCTTGTCCGTCTTTTATTTTTGATTCGTTACCTTCTTCCAACCGCTCTCTTCCGGTCTATATTCTCATTTTATCTAACTTTATTTCTTTCTCGACTAATATAGTGTCTTAGTGTCCTCATCGAGTCCTAATATTTTTTGTATTTTCTTCAATTTTTTCTATTTTTCTAATATAGTGTCTTAGTGTCCTCATCGAGTCCCAATATTTTTTTGTATTTTCTTCAATTTTTTCTATTTTTTCTATCTCCATAATTCTGCTTCGTAAACCATGACACTTCTAACCAATTTTATCAAAAATCCAATTTTTGTTCTATTTTATTTCCCTTCTTTGCGAGCTCTCTTATGTGTACGCCGTCGTTATTATTATATCTCAACTTGTATCCTAACTATTTTTATTCACCCACGCTCTGTAATTTCTCTTTTGCCTACTACTATATTACTTTTTGTCTCCTCCTTCTTCTTTTAAACAAGTGTTTTTGTTTGTTTTTTCCACTTTTGCCTACAGATTTTTCTTTTTTAAATATTTTCTCACTATCTTTATTACCCCTCTTTGTTTTTCGTTATCATAACTAGGTCATCTGCATACGCCAATAACTACACCTTTTTCTTTTCTATCACTAAACCTCCATTTTGATGCCTTTAAACTTTTTTTCTATGTTCTGTATGTAAATCGCAAAACGTGGACTACGGAAAACTTTCCTCCACTCTTGTTCTAAGTTTAGTTTCTTTTTATGTACCTCTTCTATTAATTATAGTTTATAAGTGGGAACATTATTCAAAACCTCGTATATTCGAAATTTTCCAGTTTACTCAATATTTGTGCTATAGTTTTTCTCCGATTTGGGCAAAATCGTATAAAAATCGATTCACTCCTATTTGTAACTAATAAGCTGTAACTGATAGTATCTCTAAAATTAAATTTTATTTTTTAATCGCGCAATTTCTGACATAAACATTCTTTAAAATTTGATGTCGCCGTTGTATATTTGAACACCTTATATATTTTCTAGATTATACATTATTTTTATCTTGAAATTATTTATGAAACGTTTAAGAAGCTTTATCATCCACAGCGATCTATCGTAAACCTTTACGATTTTTACCTACTATCTAACCATTATTTTATTTCTTTTATTCCAAATCAACGACTTCTCCCTCTTAAAATTATATACCAAATAATTCCATATCTTTTTCTACTAACTCGTACATAACTTCGGACTTAACTTCATTTTTCTAATCTTTCCTTTTCCCACTTTTGTTTTTTTTAGCACTTAATCCATTCAATTTTTCTCTTCAGCTCTTTGTCCAAAGCAATTTTTATGTTTCTCAGCTCCCTACCTTTCTCGATTATGTGATTAATGTTCTTTTTACTTTTTCCGCACTTTCCCACCATCCTATTTTATTGTCTCAAAGTATTTGTTTTAATCTTCTTCGTTCCCACATCTGAACTTTACTATAATTCTATTTTTTTCGTTCAGACATTTAGATTGTTTTTTTGTAATTTATTCCTGAACTTCATATTTATTTCTATCTTTTTTATTATCTCATTTTCTATATTGCTTATTTTCTTCTTCCCTTTCCACCTCTCTTTCACAAATCTCCTCTTTCGCTTTCTTGCCACAATCGTATGATACAAAATGTAGTTTTAATTTAACTTATTTTTTTATAATTTTATATCTTCTTCTGTATCCTTCGTTTTAACTCCTCTGTTCCCCTCCTTTTTCTTCTTATATTGTGTTTTTATTCCCTCGAAACATTTAACTCTTATTTTTTTCTCCCACATTTAGCCTATTTACCTTTTCAAGCAACTTTCATATTGTCTTATCTACACACTGGATTTCCTTATTTTTCTTCCATTATTGTCAATTTTTTTACATTTGCAGTTAAAGTCTTTCGTTCTAAGTATCTCCTTACTATTTCAATTAACCTTTTATTTCCTTTTTATTGTACTCTAACACCACTATATCACCCGAATATGCCTACACCCACACCTTTAATTCTCCCTATCACATCATACACTTTGATACTCTCAGTTTTTCTTCTAAATTCCTTATGTAAAGTAAAAAAGATTTAATGTTACTGAGCATTTTTGTCTCAGTTTTTTTCTATTCAGACTACTTCTTTATTTTTGTATTACATATCTTTTTCTCATACACTATTGCATTTCCCACTTTGTGTTCATTCACATTACGAAACTTGTCTAGTAGTACAGGCAATTAAGCCGAAAATTGTCAATAAACAAAAAATTGTCTGAAACTTTCTATACTCATACATAAACACATTCTTTTGAAGAATCCAATAAGTCCCGAGCATGAAATGGTGTTCTCGACCCGATCCAGGTACAAAGCATGCGCGCGACCCAACGTTCCAACGGTCGCCGGCTCGACCACGTGCGGCCGGTTAGTTACCGTATGTTGTTTGAGCAATATTCGAAGAAGTTGACAATTACCAATTATTATTGTGTTTTTTAACATTCTGTGGGGTGCATAACACTGTTCAAAATTAGTGAAAACATTTAGTGTTTTATTTGTGAAAAAGCTATTTCGGATGATGCTGTAACGGTTAGTGTAGAAGCCATACAAATGTTACGAAATTGCAGCAATAAACGAAAAGATGGTAAACACCAGTTTCTCGTCGGAAAAGATTCGATAGTTGTTCACAGAAATTGTAGGAAAGAGTATACAAGACCAGGCAACATTAATGCGGCAAAGAAGAGAAAACGCAGTGAAGAAGCATCTATGTCAAGAAAATCACCAACAAAACAAAAATTAAGATTTGAATCATCGTTTGATTTTCAAAATACATGCTTGTTTTGTATTGAAAAATAGATGAAGTTTACAGAAAAACAGAAAAAATTACCGCTAAACAGAAGAATGTTAATCACTATTGTCGCCAATCTAAGTACCAAAAATAGCATTATAAAACGAGCTGATAAGAGGAATGACAAATGGGGAGAAGACGTCAAGGGCCGTATAAGTAACCCAATGGATTTAGTAGCAGAAAAAGCTGCATATCACGATAAATGCTACGTACAATTCTTTTTAGTAAAAGAGACAAAAGTATAACATCTGGGCGCCCCTCGTCAGAAGGTGTTACGTTTGCTATGGAAACCATTTATAATTAGTTAGAAAATAGCGACGATTGTCAGTTCTCATTACAAGATTTAATAAATCAAATCGAAGGTTATGTATCATGAAACGACTATAAAAACTAAATTGAAAGAAAAATATGGAGATGACATAATTATAACAATGAACCGTAAAAAAACTCCCACTGTCTGCTTTAGAAATATTGTCATGCGATTTTAAGTGACAACTGGCATGCTTCACGAAAAGTCAATGAAGCTGAAGAAAAACTGAGAATTGTTAAAAAGCAGAAATCATAAAATCTGACATCGCCTATTGCATTTTTGAGAACAATTCTTATCCTCAGAGCACCGAATTTTTAAGTAATATTGAATACTGCATTCCTGCTTCCCTAATGTTTTTATTGGAAAAAGTTATCATGGATAAACGAAAATCTTATTCACAGGTACTAAAAAAGTGTGTCACAATAGGACATTCTATAATATGTGCAGTTAAGCCCCGTTCCTTCCATTCACCTTTACAACTAAGTATTGCGTCATTTATTTATAAAAGATGGGTTCCAAAATTTAATGCAAATGCTATCCAAGCTCGGCATTTGCTTGAGTTACAATGAGGCATTACTAATAATGGCTCCACCAGAAATAGTTGAGCCTAGAGCATTCTGCCAATTTCTTTTTGATAACTGAGATTTCAACGTTAATACAATTGATGGTTACAATACGTTTCATAACATGGCTGGTATCAAATGCATAACCCCGGCTACCTCTATAACGTACTCTTCAGATGTCATTGAGCGACAAGGCAACTTAAAGAAGTCTGTAATTGATGATAAAAAATGTATTCATGTATTTGAAAAAAAGACGGCATGGGATTGAAGAATCTTCTTTGAGAATTTAAATGATCTGTTTCCTTCTAAAAAATACGAAGATGTTCCAAGTGTGTATGACGTACTTTGGATGTGCGGAAAATGAAAAAAATTCAAAAATATTGCTGGATGGTAAGGATATATGGAAACAATTACATGTAACGAAACTTTTGATCAGACGAAAATACAATTACTGCCGTTTATAATAGCTCCACCAAGTACAATACGGTTTACACGTCTCTAATGATGGCTGTGGAAAAGTCAAAGAAAATGCAAATTTAGACTACGTTTGTCACCTTTGATCAACCCTTGTACATGACTGCTGTTGACATTGTGCTTTCTGCGGATCCAGACTCGAAATTACGTAATAATGTTATAATCAGACTTGGAGGATTTCATTTCTGGGCTGCATTGGTTTCATAATGAAAGGTAGTGGATTGAAAGAATTACTGAGTACTATCTACGGATCCAATTCAGTAGGCAAAATGTTAACAGGACACGCTTATGCTCGAGCTATTAGGGGACATTTATTGGTGCAATTGTCTCTTGCAAAATGTAATTAAATGATATAAATTTTAGCGACGAAGAATGTAGTGCTATCACAGCCGCATTTTTGAATTTCGAAGAAGACCCTCCAGAAAGAAAAGACCTCGAAGAAATAGACTCACTACACAACATTGCGGAAAATTAAAACAACGCTTGTACAAATTGGAGAAGAATAGTCCTAATGCAAAGTTGTGGGTACAATACTTCACTATGGTAACCTTGCTAAAAAAATTCATCGAAGCTGAAAGGACTGGAGACTGGGAAAAAACCTATATACTATAAAGTTAATTAATCCTTATTTCCACGCTAGTGGGCATTTTCCATACTCCAAATCGTGTCAAATTCATCTGCAGAGTGTGGCTAAGTTGAAAGAGAAAATGTCCATAACTGAGTATAACAAATTTGTTACAAATGGATTCTTTACAATAAAGCGCAAAGACAATTTTATTCTGGAACCTGGACTGATATGTGTATTGAACAAACTGCCAACAAAGGTGTCAAAGGTGGCGTAATCCATCGAGGGTTTACAGATGATATTTTCACAGCTCACGTTGTTGCTGGCCCTACTCTTCACAACATTCGTGAAGCACTGAAGAATTTTGTGGCAGCATATTGAGTCAAGAGAATCTCGCATAAAAAGGAATGATGCTGATGTTGAAAAATTGAAAACTGGTTAACCACACACAGCCCTTTTACTACAGAAGAAAAGATAATGTCTCTTAGTTTGGAGATAATAGGCGACAAGAAGATAAATTGCCATAAAACGAAGGAAATTGGCAATTAGTGTGCAGCAGGGATCATTGAAAACTGTTTAGACATATTAAATTAAAACGATTTAATACAGTATTATCTTTTGCGGCAGGCAATTCTGCAGTAAAAGTTCATGATGAATTGGTTGCAATTGATCCATTAATACTTTTCCAAAGAATGTTAGTAGCCAAAAAAGACGATGATGATCTTGTTGAATTTTTTCAATTTTGAACTTGCTCCATACCTACTTTCAATGTTCAATGATACAACCGGAATGAGGAAGACAAAAAAGTCTGCTATTTATGACATGTTTCATCCCATTGATCTGGAAAAAATTTGTCGAGCGCCGATGACATTTATGTGATCGATGGTGGATTTTTATTGCATCGAATAATATGGCAGACAAATTAAACATATGGACAAATATGTGCTAAGTACGTATGTGCTAAGTAGTGATCACAGAATGGTAAGAGCAATAATAGAAATCAATATAAAGAGAGAAAGATCTAAGCTGATATCGAAAGTACTAAACCTAGGATGCAATCCCATAGATAACTCCGATGAATACAGTGAGGCTCTAAAAATGACTTAGAAGGTATTGAAAATCTGGGAACCGACGTTGAGAACTTAAATGAAAAAAATATGTACAGCATTGCAAGAGACACGTAAAGATATGAACCAAAGAGAAGAGAAAAAGAAGAAAAACTGTCTAGAGGCACAAAACAGCTACTAACGAAAAGAAGAGAACTACAGAACAAATACACCACAAACAACGAGGAACTAAGACAACTAAATAAAGAAATATCAAAGACTATAAGAAAAGCTACCAGAAAATTTAATACAGAGAAAATAAATACAGTGATTGAAAACACCAAGAGTCTTAAAGTTTTACGTAGAAATTTAAAAGTGGGAAAACACAACATCTGCAAACTAGAAAATAAGGCAAGGCAAGTGACTACCAACAAGGATGAAATTGTAAAATTGTCGAAGACTTCTATGAACAACTTTATAGAAAACCAGATGAAGAAGAGGTACCTATCCCAAGAATACTGAACCAGGGCTCTGAAGATGTACCAGACATAACCTACTGTAAAGTAAGAAAGGCGGTGTCTGAGATGAAGAATAATAAGTCACCAGGAGAAGACGAAATTGTTATAGAGGCAGTAAAGGAAGGTGGACATATAGTTATTAAAGCCCTATGTAAATTATTTAATGAATGTCTACATCAAGGAGTAACACCTTCAAAGTGGAACAACGCCACTATAGTAATAATGCACAAGAAGGGGAACATTGGTAATCTAGCAAATTACAGACCCATTAGTCTCCTATCCCACTTGTATAAACTATTTATGAAGATCATTGCTAAACGCCTAACTCCAAAATTAGATTTTTACCAGCCGAAAGAACAGGCAGGATTTAGAGCAGGGTACGGTACGAATGACCATTTACATACAATCAAGACCCTTATAGAAAAATCAACAGAATATAATAAACCTCTCATCCTTGTTTTCGTAGACTATGAAAAAGCTTTTGACTCAACCAGCCAACAACATATGCTCAAATCATTAACAGACTGCAGAATTGATTACAGGTACATTGCACTGATTAAGGGTATATATGAGAAACGTGTAAGACTACATAAAAACACAAGAACATTCCGAATAGAACAAGGTGTACGTCAAGGAGATACCCTCTCTCCAAAGCTGTTCACCACACTGCTCGAACATGCCTGTAAGAAAATCGATTGGGGAAATGGGCCTAAATATAGACGGTGAAAGATTAAATAACTTAAGATTTGCAGACGATATCGTCCTTATCACCGACCGTATAGATCAAGCGTCCATGATGTTGGAAAAATTATACAATGCTTCAAGGGAAGTTGGCCTAAGAATTAACTTTGCTAAGACGCAAGTCATGACAAACCTAGTCCCCAGTGAAAACATAACTATTGGAAGCAAATCTATTGAACAGGTCACCACCTACAAATATTTGGGTCATGAGATCCGAATAGGACGAGACAACCAGACGTGCGAACTTCTCCGGAGAGTAGGCTTGGGGTGGGCATCTTTTGAAGATTAAAGTATGTTTTCAAGTCGGATATTCCCATCAGTCTAAAACGAAAAGTATACAATCAGTGCGTATTACCATTGACGCTTACAAAAAGTCAGCAAAGAAACTGCGTGTCACCCAACGGGCGATAGAGAGGGCTATTCTGGGTATTTCCCTCAGAGACCGAATACCAAATGAGATTATTCGCCAAAGAACAGGTGTTATAGATGTAATCGAAAAATAACAACTTTAAAGTGGAACTGGGCCGGCCACGTAGCTAGAAGAACGGACGGAAGATGGTCTAAAAACTATTGGAGTGGCGTCCGAGGCACGAAGCTTATCGTAGTAGAGGGCGCCCCCCACACGATGGACCGATGACATCAAAAGAATCTGTGGTAATTGGATACAAATGGCTCAAGATAGAGCAGAGTGGCAAAATAAACGAGAGGCTTATGTTCAGCAGTGGACTACTATAGCTGAGTGATGATGATGATGATGACGTTGACTATGTGGAAAAGGAATTAGGGGTAAAATTCCATTGTCGTATTTGATGGTTACGAAAATGACTCGAGTATAAAAAGCTAGCAGCGTCGACGATACCTGCATAGCCAAAGTGTAGAGATTATTTTTGATGAAAGTATTATGGCTACCGTGAATCAAAATAATTCAAATGATAAAAATAAAATTAGATTGATTTCATTGTTGACAAAAGTTCTCCAAAATAAAAAATTCATGGTAAAACAAGCGATAGATGACGCGGATACGCTTATTGTTAAACCGCAATAGAAATGTCGAACAATGGTCGAACATTTGTAGTCGGCGAGGACGTTGATCTGCTTGTTCTCTTGATCGCATTAACACCAGAAGATAAGGATATATTTTTCATTAAGCCAGATACAAGCAAAATCAATAGGAAAATTTTTTCACCTTCAGAAATCAAAAATCAAAACAACATATAAAAAGATAAAATTTTGCTAGCCCATGCCTTTAGTGGTTGGGATAGGATATCTAGTATTTTTTATAAGGGAAAATTACAAATTTTCAAACTCTTGCAAAAAGAATTTATATTGATGATGTCGTAAAACTTTCAATAACGAAAAATGCACACAATCAGAAGTAAGAGCTGCTGGTGAAACCCTTCGAAATATTTCGCTGGATGCATTCAGATTTGAACAATTTAAAATTTTGCTGCAAAAACAAAAATCAAGGCTCGAATTACTACCACCGACATCACAGACAGCTGCACAACATTCATTACGAGTATTCTACCAAATTCAGTTATGGCTTGGCAATAAAAAAGAATCCGAAGAATGGGGATGGAAGAAAGTCAATAGATCGTTGCAGTCTATTACAACACTTCTTGAGCCAGCACCAGAATATATACTACAATCTTATCTCTTTGCAACTGTAAAACTGATTGTTCTTCGAGGTGTGGATGCAGAAAAGCAGGATTAAGTTGCTCGGAAATGTGATATTGTCAAGGAATGCAGTGCCTCAATGCGTACATCGAGCCAATTTGCGACTCGGAAGATATTGACTCAATCAATATCGGAGCATGCAGGTGAAATACTTTTATAAAGCAGATGCTACTGACTCCGATTTTTTTAGCTATAAATATATACATGCAATGTAATACAATATTTCAATGTAATTAAAATCGGCAGCTGATGTATATTTTTTACAGAATACGAATTTTTAATTTTTATCTTTTTGTATTGACATCGATTTAACTCGAATAAAAACAACATTTTTCGAATTTGTTTATTTATTTCAGAAATATTCTTAGTAGAAAGAAAATAATGGTATTGTATTTTGTTATTTGAGATCTTAGGATGCTACATTTACGAAATTTGTCGATCTTGATAGTGATTTACATGAAAAAATCACAAAATTTTACTATTTACATATGGGTTTTCAGGGATCCGGCAAGCCGCAAAGGGTTAAGCTTTTGCCACTTTAGCACACCTTGGGGTTAGGGACTCATCGGTTTCTTGAAAGGTATACATTTTTAAAGCTCTGTGAAATTTTCAGCCCCTTAACAATTTTTGTTTTAGGTTTTTGACAATTTGCCTGTTACTATAGTAACTTTACTTCACTTTTTGGTCTTTATTTATTTTGATTTCTTCTTAGACTTTGCCTGGCGACTCGGTAATAACTTTCACTCTATCTCTTCCTAGTGTTTATCTACGTGTGACAGTAAAGTTAGAATCATACGGGATTCTTTTATTAAATGCTATTTTCGAATATTGATCTTGGTATCAATTTATTCTTCTTTCAAGATAAAATTTGATCAATAAATGGTGATTGAGTGATACCATTACCTTTTCAAACTTTTATTTAAAAATTAATTATCAAAAAAATTAGATTTTATTTATTTATTTTGTATCAAAAAATAATGTAGCTAATAACTTTTCCAATAACTGTTTTTTGCATTTAGAAAATATCTCAACTTTTGGATTCTTTTTTGAAAAAGATGTTATGTTGATTGAAGCATAAGTTAGTGTCAAAGTCAAAGTTTAGATAAAGTTCTTAATAAAAAACAATAAAAAAAATTCGTTATTTGCTATATTCAATTTTCTGTATTTTTTATTTTGTTTTTTTTTTCGCCCCTTAATATAGTGGAGAAAACATTGGTAAATGGGTATTACAGTATCAAAGAAAAGAATTTTCCACATTCTAACAAAGTCCTGTTGTATATCATAATAACCAATTTATATTCTCTATTATTCTAAAAATAAAAAAATGTTAGCACAATACTTTGAAATAAAATAATTTGTTTTTGTGGAAGTGGAAACGTTATTAAACGAACAGTAATGTTCTAATTAATTTATTAATACGGATGCCTTAAAAGAATAGATTTTCTAAAATTTCTTAATGAAGAACTTATTTATCATTAAGCCTGCTTAATCAAAAATGCATATTTTTCTTTAAAAACATATAATTATGATCACTGACAAAAATTTCATTACCAAGCTATGTAATGTTATAAAGTTCAATTGATTTATTCCATCCTTATAAGCACTTTTGTCCAACTGGTAAAATACTTATTTGTGTCAGCAATCACATCTTGATTTTCTTCATGCATTTTTCAAGTTTGAAAATAAACTAAAGTCCGAGGGGGTATATCAAGCTAGTAGAGAGCATGGGGTACCAATTTAAACCGTAACTCATTAATTTTAAGGATTTGTGGGATGGTGCATTATCTTGGTGAAAAAATTTTTTCTTAGCAAATCCGGGTCGTTTTTCTTGAATCTTCTTTAGCTTAACAAGAACGGTTACATAGTATGCATAGTACGCTTTTTAAAATACTCACGAGAAGGATGCCTTTGGCATCCTAAAAAACTGATGCTAAAACTTTTCCGGCCGACGGAACTGTTTTGACCTTTTTAGGAGCAGGTTTTCCTTTAGCACTCCACTGTAACGATTGCTTCCTAGGTTTCTGGGGTATAGTGGAAATCCACATCTCATCCATTGTAACAAATCATCGCACAAAAGTTACTTTATTGCGTTTAAGTCCAAACTCTTTCGAAACAGTTTTGTGCGTCAGCTTTTGCTCCAGTGTGAGCAGTCGCGTACACCCATCGCGCGGATCAACTTTCCCATCCCGAAAACTTGGGTTAGATATATGTTCGCTCTGTTGAAATGTCCACAGTATTCGCTATCTCCATCACTTTCAGTCGCCGGTCATTGAACACAACTTTATGGACTTTTTTAAACAATTTCTGTCATAGTGGCTGTTTTCGGTCTTCTTGAACGCGGCGCATCTTCTGTGCTTTTGCAAACCACGTTTAAAGTAAAATTGTGAGTACGAAGGTAAAGATTCACGCAATGTGCCATCTAGTTCAGTTTTTATTTCTTTGGGGATAAACCGTTACTATGCAAATATTTAATAACTGCACGAATTACAACTGCTCCGTTGTTACAACTTTCAAAACTTTAACAGCATGTCAAACAATTATTATTTGACAAAAATTTTTGTTATTCCACAGCCAGACAGATAAATGTTGAAACTATGTAACGCCATAGAAACATCGCCCAAATTTGGACCCTATCTGGGTTAGGCCGGAGCCTTTTCAATTTATCCTTGTATTTGAAATCACAATTTGTTCGCTTTCGTGTAATGGTGTAAAAATATACAAAATAAAGAAAAGTAAATAAACATAAAATAATTCAAATTTTCTAATCGTTTTTTAGAAGGTTTTCATTGAACTTGTTTTTCGTGATTTTAAGTAATAAGTAACTTAAAATATAAGTGCTTGAACGCAAACCAGCACGTATTTGAAATTTCAGAATGAGCCGTGTAGGGTGAGTTAATGAACCGATGAGTGATGAAGTCTTCTGCAACAAGTATTTTACATGATTTTTTCTATACAATTTTATTAATATACAAATACAATTTTAAAAAATACTTATTAACATTCATTTTTTGACATAGGTTAAGCGTGAACAATTCAGCAACAAATATAAATTAAATGTTACTAGTCATTTCTGTGCTTTAATAGATTTGTTGTAAAACATAAAATCGGAACAGATATTTTGTTTTCATTCTGAGAAGTGCTATTCTTAAGAAACTAAAACCGAAGCGAAACAAAATTTAGAAAGATAAATGGTCAGCGACTTTTTAATACGTTTTGTCACTCAATTCGTAGACAATTCTAACATAAATAAATGTTTTTACTGTCATCAATATTAATTTACCTTGAAATAGAATTTTATTTTTATAAACAGGCTTAGAAACGTCATTGGGTATAGATATGAGGACCCTTTCATTCTTTTCTGCACTGTTTGGTTTTTGATTTCATCAAGTGGGCATTCAGTACGAAATAAGCTTCAGCGCAACTGATTGTTATCTCATGATTCACAATATACTTGAAATCTCAAGAGATTACGGAATGATTAAATAAGCACAAAGCATTTAAACTGATCTTTGTTTAGTTCTTTAACTGTAATTATTTCTTATTTTGAAGTTTATTGAAAACTGCTTGAGCACCAACTAGAATCTTGTGAAATATTATATAAAGTTTACTACCCGAAAAAGTCATGAATGCGAATGCTGGCGTGACAGATGTTCTGTCACCGTATCCAGTTCCATAATAAACAGATCGCAATTGATGATCTTTGGTGAACAGTCAATCATTTGTTAAAACGAATACATATACGCATTTTGACCAGGCTGGCAAAGTGTTTTAAATACCCGAGGGTAAAAGTGCCTTTTGATAAATTCTCTTAGTTCCACCCTCGTTCGAAAGTTTTTGACCTTCTCCTGTTTCCAGTCGTTTGGAAGTGATTCTATCAGAGTTAAAATATTGAACTCAACGTTACAAAGTAATTTTATTGCTTTAAGAATTTGTTTCTACAAAAAAGTTTGACTTTTTAAGTTATTTTTATTATAGGTATTGCTTTACTATATCTCACGTATTTTGAATTATTAACAAGCACGATAAATATAAAATTATACCTAAAGTCTGTGTACTATTGGCGCGGAGTAATAAATCATAATTGCTTGAAATAATTTTTATTTTCTTGTGAAAGCGGTACTTCTACGGTTAAGTAAAAACCAATAAATTCTAACCAAAATACGATCATTGTGCCGCTCTTGCAGCATATCGACCCATCTAGGATTTGAGAACAATAGTTTAACCTGTGTAAACACGTTGCCATCAGCCCAGGTACTGACGAAACGAGAATCATAGCCGTAGATGTGGGTATTATACCAAGATACAAAAATAATGGTATATAATACGTAAGAAGTAAAATTTGTAATGTGATCTACTATACAAATAAAATTAATAACATATAAATAATATATGACATAAATATAAAATAAAATAGTAATGCAGAAATCGTCAGTACATTTATTACAATTACAATTAATTTGCAGGGGACAAGTAAGGAATGAAACAATAAAAAAAAACCACATAATAATTCATATCAAGGTAGAGTTTACTATTATAATATATTTACCTACTAAAAATATGATTTTCCAAACGTATCAGGTACCTACGCCACTGCAATACGGGAGATTCGATAATTCTGACAGGTTTATTACTCCGCGCCAATAGTATACTGAGTATAGAAGAATAATCATTTGTTTAATTTCACTTATTTCTAAATTAAAAATAAAAAATAAAATTGCCAACAGCGCTTTTTGGAATTAAATATATTTAGTTATCTTTGGTTTTGTGCTTGACATTACAGGTATTATCAGTCAGTGGCGGTTCTAAAGCTTTTCGGGCCTCGGGCGCACATAAAGTTTGAGCCCCCTTCATTCAGTTGTCGTATTCTTGTTTGGAGTCCATTATACTGACTTGATACGTTTGAAGCATTATCGTATGCCTGACCTCGACAGTCCTCTATATTTAGCCCTAGTTCTTTATTCTTCTCGACTACTATTTCACTTAAATTTTTCGAAGTGTGTTGTTTAATTATTATGAACCCTTGGTGACTTGTGTCGGAGTTGAGTCTACAATGATGCAATAATATTTTGCTGTTTTCACTTCTTTTATAAAACTTTTCATTAATTGTTTTTTCATCATTTGAATAAATTTGTCACATATTTGATGAAATAACTCACAGAACCATTGCATTTATTGGATAAGCCCTTTAATGTTTAGACTAAAATTGATCAAAGTTTGCAAGATAAGAAAAAAAGCTTAAATAGTTCTCTTTGTTTTGACTATCTATATTTTCATTTGAACCTCTAAATGCCAAGCTTTGTGTAGCGTAGAGTATTTCATGATGGCTACTATTCTCTTAAGTATTTTTTTCCAGTACTACCAAGTCTCGTTAACTATACAGGCTGTTTCACGACGTGCTTACACTATCTATATATTGGAAACTACTGATACGGATGTCTATAAAATTTTGCATAGATGTATAACAAGTTATGACAAATTTATGGAAATTATTTTGACAGACGTGCCACTTCTGGTTATACCGGGAAGTAAACAGTAACTTTGTTATTTTAAATAGAACACCCGGTATATTATTAATTTTTCGGATTATACGTTCGATTTTAATGTCACTTTGTGTAGAATGTTCTATACCTAGAAGTTATACTTTTCGAGATATTCATTTTTTTAATAGAAAATTGACAGGTGCAGATTAAAAATTATGTGTGAACATCTCCAACACCAAATCAAAATTATCTTGTAGGGTTAATTAGTAGAAAGATTGAAGTACTTGGTGACAAGTCGAAAACTGCTTTTTTATTATACAGGGTTCTTAAAAAGTGATGAAAAGTTCAACTTCAGAAATGTCAAATATCTTCATTTTTTTAAATGAAACTACCATATTTTTAAGAGGAGTTTATGTTCAATTCCCTATAACCAAACTTAAACGTTTTTGAGATATTAACATGTATTTAAAAATTTTAATTATTTCTGCCGTATTGTTGCTTATTATAAGTAGGCCGTGTTATTTATATTATTTTAGCAGGCTGTGAATGTAGCTGTCATATTTATATTTAAATAGTATTAAATGTCATTATTTTACGGTTAATCGCTTCTTTATAAAGTGATAGAAATGGCTCGTTTGGAACTAAACAATGAAGATTATCTAAATTTACTTTTAATACATGGTGAATGTGATAGAGTTGTTAATAGGACATGTACTTTATTTGCTACACGATATCCAGATCGACCACAACCCACCCGCGACACAGTGAAAAGAATACTAAACAATTTAACACAATTTGGTTGTTTTCAAGCAAAAGTTAAGAAAGCGAAGCCTGTTGTTGATAATAATGACAATGAAATTAATATTCTTGGATACTATGCTGCTTATCCCGAAGCGTCATTACGTTGTGGTGCCAGAGATTTAGGTGTACCAATGATATCTATCCAACGAATATTAAAAAACATATGTTTCATTCCTATTCTTTAACTTAGTTCAAAGTTTAAAGGAAACAGACTATAATAAGCAAATAGAGTTTGCAGAATTCGTGTTGATAAAATGTCAAGAAGATAATGAATATTTGAAGAATGTTATATGGTGCGACGAATCAAAATTTACAAAAACGGAATGTTTAACAGGCACAATTCGCATTACTGGAGCGAAGAAAATCAACACTTAACAAGATAATGTGGTTTTCAAGAGCGATGGGACTTAATGTTTTGTGCGATCAGAGATAACCAGGTTGTAGCTCTCCACTTCTATGATAGGAACTTAAATGGTTAGGACCTGTGGTAACATAATTTTTATTTTCTATACGCTACTTTTATAGGTCACAGATATCTCGACATATTGAGAGAATTAAAAACAAATTATTTAGATCGTTTACCACCGCAAGATTTTGGAAAAATATTTTTCTTTACGTGGAGCACCTTCTCACTGTTCTAGAATGGTAAACCAATTTTTAGATGAGACGTTTGACTATAGGTGGATAGCTAACAATGGTCCTTTCGGTGGCCTCCTCGTTCACCAGACATAACACCTTTTAGATTTTTTTATGGGGCTACATAAAATGAAGTGTATTCCCATCCACTTACAACAAAGGAAGATTGTAAACTTAGAGTTTGCAATGCATTTAATTCTCTCCCTGCAACAATGATCAGGCGTGCAACAAACGAAGGTGTAATAAGAAGGGTTCATAAATGCTTGAAGGTTCACAGAAGTAATTTTGAGCACTTGTTATAAAGTTCTTGTATTTACGTATGTGAAATTACATACATACAAAAACACGACCTACTTATAATAAGCAACAATACGGCAGAAATAATTAAAATTTTGAAATACATGTTAATGTCTTAAAACGTTTAAGTTTGGTTATAGGAAAGTGAACATAAACTCCTCTGTTTTTGCCGTAGAATTACATGAATGACTAAAAATATGGTAGTTTCATTTTTAAAAATGAAGATATTTGACATTTCTGAAGTTGAACTTTTCATCACTTTTAAAACCCTGTATAATAAAAAAAAGTTTTCGACTTGTCACCAATTACCTCGATCTTCCTACCAATTAACCCGACCAGATAATTTTTATTTGGTGTTAGGGATGTTCACACAGAATTTTCAATATTTAGGTCTGCACCTGTCAATTTCCATTGGAAAAATGAATATCTCGAAAAGTATAACTTTTAGGTATAGGTATTCTGCACAAAGTGACATTAAAATTGAACGTAGATTCCAAAAAGTTAATAATATATAGGGTGTTCTATTTAAAATAACAAAGTTGCTTGTTTACTTCCGGTATAACCGGAAATGGCACGTCTGTCAAAATATTTTCCGATAAATTTGCCATAGCTGGTTATCCATTTAGCTTTGCCAATACCTCATATGTGTGTTACAATCACTAACGCAATTTGACTTACTCAACTACTGATTGTTCTTTATCATATACAGTGACACCTGATGTATTATACCTTGTATCTAAATTGAACTGTTGTCAATAAGAATTGAAAATTAACAGGTTTATGAACATACATCAATACTATTGACAAGACCATGTAATTTCTATATATTTTAATGTACAACTCAAATTTGTAAACCAAATTCGGGTAATTTGAGTTTTATTTGTTAAAAATCACGTTTTTGCGTGACATCTTTTTTTGGGTGATTCTGTATATATGAAATTTAGCTTAAAAAACGTGCAATTAAATTCAAAGATCGATCTGCCGAGCGTTTGTCCCAAAAAAGGTACCTGAATTTTAAATGAATTTAATCCTACCTTTACGTGCTCAGTGTATGTGATAATACGAGGGTTGCTATTTATGTATTGAGAACTGGCAACACTGGTATTGGCAGGTGAAACCTGACAATGCTATAGCAAAGTTTGCATTTTCGATGTTAAACATACTCCAAACGTTTTGACGTGCGGACACTATTTGTTTTATTTAAAGTAAGTTGAAAATTTCATGTCGGCTAAAAGATGGAACTTACTGCAAAAAATTTTCGAGCTGTGATTTATTATGACTTTCAACGTGGTTTAACTCAAGAACAGTGAACCAATCAACTGAATCAAACTTTTGGATATGAAGCGCCACCCAGAGCCACTGTTGATACATAATTTAAAATTCAAAGGTCGTCCAAAACCAGTCGTTGTGCCAAAAAATATCGATTCTGTGCGAAAACTAGTTGAAAAAGATTGCCATGTGACATATTACGAAATTGAGAAATGTTTAGGCATTATTATGACCAGCATACATATGATTTTGCACGAACATTTGGGTGTTCGCAAGTTGTGCTCACGTTGGATCCACATTTGTTGACAGATAAAAATTCTTGAGTCGTTTGTTGCCATAAAATGTTTTCGTTAAATTGAGAGAGATCAACCCAAAACGGCGAATCATTTTCCATCACGACAATACGAGCTCACACACAATCAGAGGCTGCATACGACTATTTGGACACATAAAAGATTGAATTGATGGGTCATCCGCCTTACAGCCCTGACTTGGAACCCAATGACTTTTTCTTATTATCAGGAATCTGCTTATCATCGCCCCAAGAAGCGGCAGAGGCCTTTAAAATGCATGTTTTAGAGCTAACATGTTGTGACTGGATAAAGTACTTTTGTTACAAAATGCCTCTTTAAAAAATGTAAAATGTGTTATAAGAACTATATGCACCTAGTGCTTAGTTAAGCAATTTAATTTATTATTCAATCAGGTTTGTTTAATATAATATCTTATATTTCGACTCTTAAAAATTGCTACCCTACATTTATTGGTTAGAATTACGTTGCTGCGCTATGACAGATTCTTTCATTAGTTTTTTCCACTCTCACTAATGCCTCACTCGCTACTCGTGAGGCAACTCGAGCTCGAGTCGTTTTTCTCACTTGCTGGACAAATAACTATTGTTTATTGTTTCTATTCTCAGTACATAAATAGCAACCCTCGTATAACAAAATCTTTACGTTTGCTTCTTTAAATTTAGTTACTATGTTCCATTGAAAGAATATTTTATTAAATACCTTCGTAACTTAAACGAAATTTATTGCGAATATTAAAAAAAAATAAAAATTGTTTTTTTAAATGTATAACGTCATAAAACTCTTGAATTAATTACTTTAAAACCTGAGTTTTAACGTTATTTTTACTCGAGTCGTCGTAGTTTAAATGATTAGGTTGAATAATCGAAAATACTTTTGTTTAGAATTCAAAACTAGTTTCAGGCCAAATACTTTATACGAGGACGCTCTAAAAAGTTTCCGACCTCAACGTGAAGATGGCAGCACTTGTCAATAAAAGTCAGGAATGTAGTTATGCATTTTTGACAGCAACACATCAAAGTTTCAGCCATTTTGGACGTGCAGTTTTTATTTGACAGTCGTTTGAGTGAGTCGATGTGAGTATATTTGTGAAAATGGAGAAAATCGAGTACCGAACTGTCAAAAATATTTGTTTTTGAAAGGGAATACGCCTACGTAAATTAAAGATGAGTTAGATTCTATGTACGGAGACTCTTCACCGCCATTTACCGTTTTGAAATTTTGGGCAGCTGAATTTAAACGTAGCCGTAAGAGCTTGGGAGATGATCAACGTTCGGACGTCCAAAAACTGTAACTACTGACAATAACATCGCTAAAGTTCACCAAATGGTGTTAATGGTGAAAATGTCTAAAGAACGTGTTTGTTTCATATTAAATCAAGATCTAGGCATGAGAAAGCTGTCCGCGCGTTGGGTGCTGCGTTTGCTAACGTTAGACCAAAACATGTTGGCGCAGCTTAAGCGCAATAAATCCGAGTTTTGGCGCCGATTAATTACTGTAGATGAAACTTGGATACACCACTATACGCCTGAAACAAAATTACAGTCAAAACAGTAGACTGCAAAGGGGGAACTGGCTCCAAAAAAAGCAAAATCCTTTTTTGGCTGGGAAAGTGATGGCGACTGTTTTTGGGATAGTCATGGAGTTATCCTAATCTATTATTTTCAAAAGGGAAAACCATTACAGGAGCATACTACGCATCATTACTTGACAAGCTGAAGGCAGAAATTGCGGATAAACGGCCACATTTGCAGAAATAGAAAACTGTTTCACCAAGACAACGCCCCGTCTCACACCTCAACAGTTGCCATAACGAAAAATTCATGAATTACGGTTTGAACTGCAGATCTAGCCCCAAGCGACTTCTTTCTGTTCCTCAACTAAAAACTGCGCTCGGAAGACAAAGATTTTTCAAATGAGGAGGCAATCACCTTCGTAAACAATTCTTTTGCAGAGAAAAACGCCGAGTACTATTTGGACGGATTAAAGAGATGGGAGCATCGCTGGGAGAAGTGTATAGAATCACAAGGAGACTATGTAGAATAATAAAATAAATTTTAAGATAAAAATTTTGTAGCTATGTTAGGTCGGAAACTTTTCAGACCACCCTCGTACATGTCAAACTTGTTCATTACAAAAATATATTTTACGTTAAACAGCATTCACTAATGAAGAAATGAGTAGATGAAGGTGCTATGTAACAAATTTTCAATTTTTAGAAAATGGATGTTAAAGTTTTGTGGTACATATTTTTGGCTATTAATAATTTATTATTATTATTATTTGTAAATCAAAGCTTATATTTGTTTTTTAACGATGTTTAATCACAAAGCACTCTTGAAACTCAAAACGTATACCTATAGTAATTGCGACATCTAGTGTGGTCTCGTGCTAACGTAACACGTCTGAAAGTGAATTACATTAAAGCAACTTTGTCGAAAGATGTGTAAGCAGTCGCATAAGTACTTTTACTAAATAACAAATAAGTGAAGCGTGTTAACTGTTAAATTATCTTTATATTAAAGTACGGTGCGATAATGTTTAGAGGGTTTCCAATAAATATTTTCACACATACTTCGGCCTTTAAAAAGAAATGCTTTTATGGTTGCGTGCTCTAGAAAATTAAAGTTTAACTTACTTGAAGTACATGACAAGAATCTAAAGCACAATGAATCAAGAACATTATTATTCATTATTATTTTTAATTTTGCTTTTGCTTAAAGTAAACGAACAAACGCGTTAATTAATATTAAGAAAATCAAAGGCGCCACTACGATTGAAGTTGTTGAAGCAAAATAGTACTGATTTTAAGTTTCTTAGTTTGTACGCGTATAACATTGAAATTGACTTATAAATTCCATTTGGGAAACGCGCCAAGTTAAATTACTTAACTAAACTGAATATAATTCATCCTGGGCTTATGTCCGCGACGTTTGCGACGCAAAAAGCTTTAAAGGATATACAGCAAAGCTATTTACTTGAGATTGATGGCGTTTTTTTGGTTTCAGGTGTCTCTATGTGATGAATATAGTTTACCTGTAGACCATCTGAATAAAAGAAGACCTAATAGTATTGCAGCACCTAGTCTTTTAGAATGGAACGTATCAAGCCCCAATGAAGAAAAAGTAAGTTTCAGTAGAATTTTTATTTCTAGTAGTTCAACGTCTCTTTAGTCGTGTACAAAAAGTTTTATTATTGACCTTATTAATAAAATTTATGTTGAAGTCACAGCTTTTTAAAACTCAATAATAAAAATTACACTTTTGAAAAAAATTTTAAAATTCGAAAGCTGGTAAAGTCAATAACAGACATTAATGAAAGCAAGGAACTGAAGTAAACTGTTAATTACAGATTATTGAAGTTTATTTTTAAATGTAAATTTATACCTGGTTAAAAACAGTTTTAAGATTTATCAAACTATGGACACTGTAAGTACCTAAAACGAAACAACAAAATTCGTTAAAAATCTTGTTCATTTAAGTATGCAAATGTTATTTAGGAACACAGAAGAAAAATACTTTTGTATGATAAATTAGAAAGTGGAAAAGTTGTCGTTAGAAAGTTGGAAAGTATTAAATCATTTTCCCAAACATAATTTATTCTAGGTCTTTATTTTTATTCCTTGGCTAACCCAGTGTCGTTTTTTCCATTAAACTGACGAAAAAAGAAAAAAAAAGTTGTTAACTCGAAAAGTTTTGGCATGCATTATAATAAAAGATATTTTGGGGCATTTCCCCAATGAAACTTTACCTTTGAATATTGCGAGTTTTTTACTTAACGCTTCGTTAGATTTTTGTGCATTCGACATTGTGTATGTACATCAAAGAGATCAATTTACTTTTCAAAATGCGAACCGATGCGTGTAGCTACGTATATTGTTTATTGTATTAATAAGTTAAAAGTTTTTCAATTAAATTTTCACCGCGCGCCCGTTCGAAACTTATTGCTGACTCAACAAAACAATGCTCGCGGAACAAGTCATTTTCGATTTTCCTAAAGGAATTCCAATTAGGGCTGCTAAGGGGCTCTTCAGCCATTCTAACTAAAATTCCGGACGAAGATTTCACTTGTATTCCTGTACAAGTTTAACAATTTACATTGATTTAACTCCCCGAATTAAATGCGATTGCTTTCTATGCCGGTCAAGTCTGTGCAATAAATATCATACAAGGGGCTAAACACCGAGGGTTGTTCTTTCATGTATAGAATTACATAGTATAAATGGTTACGCGGAAATGTATTGCGTATATTTTAGGCTAACTGTGCGAGAATTTACATTGAATTACCTAGGATGGCAAAAATTCTTCAATTATAGTTGCCAGTAATGCATGTATTGAATTAATATTGTTTATAATGGTGACCTACACTTGTACAAACAAATCGAATATGTAAATTATCCTCCCCATAATTTGTGTTATCCTTGCATTTTGATTTATGCAAATAAACCTGAATATATCCAATAAGTAGCTGTAACAGACTCAAATAAAAAACAAACATTAATTCCACAGTTACTATCTTACTCAAGCAAAACTAAGTTGCAGCCAGTTGATAGTTTTCCAACAAAACATCAAGCCATCGTATTATTAGATAAATTAACGTTCCCGAAATGTAAATTCTGCATCTCGTATATCCAATAGCAGAATTTGCATTTTTATTTTTCTATCGATAACATATCAAATCATAGTAAAATAATCCTTATTTCTTAACTTCCTTCCAATGCCAGTCCAACGATTCCAATACACATTGTGTTCGAGAATGCTATAACAAATTTAGGGTATCGTTTTATGTCTTCCATTTTTTTTTCTGTCAGCTTCGATTGTGGAAGAGGAATACAAGCCATGCTTTAAGTTTCAGACGAAAAATAAACACACAAAAATATTATTCATGACTTGAGCTGAGCGGTTATAGAAAGCTTACTATTTTTTACCAGTGGCTTTCGCGATAAACCGCACAATCGGAAATTGACGAATTTATTTTAGCTACATCTTGGCTACTCCTGGCTGCAAAGCGTGGGTAAAGTGCAAACACTACTGAAGCTCCAAAATTATTGTTCAGTAAAATTTCTGCATGAACGCTGTGAATATATTTATTATTCTGTGCCATAACACCGTAGCAACTTGAGCCGCTTACTAGTCCAGGATGAGAAAACGTTAGAAGAAGCACACCAATCAGAACTTCAACAGACGAGTCTCAATCTGAGATAATATCTACTGGATCCGAGTAATTGAATGTTTAACATATAGCCGACCAACTAAAACTCACTAAGCAATGCATTTTGCAGAATGAAAATCTTGATATTCTAGTGAGGCACAAAAAGTATCTAAACTCTAAAGGTTGCACACCTGATTCCATCCGGCCTTAAAAGCTTGAAGTATTTGCATTTAGCAGAAGCTTAGGAAACGAACTTCTAATTTCTGATATGAACACCGAAACAAGTTCACTCTTCAATGAAACATCATTTGGCTTTTAGCCCATATTTCGCAACTACAGTTACATCAATCAAAACATGTTTAATAATTTTAGCTCGTAAAACGAACATCACAGAAGGGACATCATAACTTAAGAGGGTATTTTGCTCATCATCTAATAAGATCAAATGTGGTCAGTGCCAGCAGTAGTGTATCCATCTATGTTGAGGACAATACTGCTTCACCCCCGAATTTCACTGAATACCTGTCTGGAGAAAATAATGGGAGTACAGTTTAAGCAATTTTTAAGTTTACTGTATGCTATATACAGGGTAGAATTGGTTCACGCACCATAGGAATTTACATGTTAAATTTGAATGTTCAAATATTGACTCTCCAAATTATTTTAGAGAAACGTGTAAATATGTTTTGTAGAGAAAAACATAATACTACCGTATCATTACTTACTTATTTTTTACTTTTTATACAAGGGTAAAATTCAGAAATTAAAATTACTATTTTGGCAAAATAGGTTGTGCCTTTGAGTTGTTGGAAACAAACATCAATCGTTAGTTAGTTGGTATGTAAGCGTCTTAATAATAGATGTAGAAGTATTTCAAGTAATTATGAGTTAATATCATGTATTCGTTGAAGATCCTAATGGTGAAATGGTACTATTCTGGTAATAGTGCACGCGCGTTAAGTGATATGTTTGCTGCAGAATATCCGGATCGACCACATTCCAAGCCACGCTACTGTTGAAGGAATGATCAGCAAATTTGAAGCTAACTGGTACAATGAGCCAAACGCGCAAAACTGTCAAATTTAGGTTACACAAAATTTTCATAATTTTTAGCAACGAGAATCCAATATCTCAAAATTAAATCTTTGGGCCGGTATTGTACGGCGTCATATTATTGATCGTTTTTTCTTGACTGAAATTTAACGTCTGAAGGTTTTCTACAAATATTGTTCGAAGAAATAACGCCAGTTATAAATTAGGTTGCACCGGAAAATGAAGAAATTTGGTTTCAAATGGGTGGATGTCCTGCACATACAAGGATATATTGAAAAATTCTTAGCCTACTATAGAACCAAACAAAATTTCAATGTCAAAATATTTTATTACTCAACATATTCTCCTCTTAATTGATACATTTATTACAGCGAACCTGCAACGCCTCTAGAACCTTTAAAAAAATGTTTCTTCTTGCTCTGCAAACCAGACCTCCACAGCTTCTATTACCTCCTTGTTGGAAGAAAATGTACGACCTTTTAAACTTTTTTTCAGTTGAGGAAAGAGGTGATAGTCGGACGGAGCCAAATCGGGTGAATAAGGGGTGTTCTAGTAATTCAAACCCTAAATCACGATTTTTTGCATGGCAACATGAGATTTGTGTGCAGGGGCGTTGTCCTGCAAAAACAAAACACCTTTGGATAGCTTTCCGCGTCTTTTCTCTTTAATATTTTCCCGTAGAGTGGTCAGTAATGTCGAATAGTAATCTCCAGTTATTGTTCTACCCTTATCCAAAAATCAATCATGATTACTCCATGGCAATCCCAAAAACTGAAGCAAGAACTTTTCCAGCAGATTTTTGGACACGAAACTCTTAGGTCTTGGAGAACCAGAGTGTCGCCATTCCATCGATTGTTGCTTTGTTTCTGGATCGTAGAAATGTACCCAAGTCTCATCCATAGTAACAATTCGGTTTAAGAAGTCTACATCGTTTTCAAATCGAGCACAGATCGAACGCGATGCTTCTACCCTTGCACGCTTTTGGTCAACATTCAAACATTTGGGGATCCATTTTGCAGCAATTTTTCTCATGTCCAAATTGACGTGAACCATATGATGAACGCGTTCGTATGAAATATTCAGTGCTTCAGATATCCGTTTAGCCCAATTCGACGGTCTGATAAAATCATGTCATGAACTGCATCGATATTTTCGGGGACTGACACAGAAACTGGCCTTCCCTGATCGGTCATCATGTTCAATGGAAAATTTACCTCTTTTGAAGCTTGCATTCCAATTTTGACGGTCGCATACGAAGGACATTGATCACCAAGGGTATTAAGCATATCTTCGTAAATCTGCTTACCTCTTAACCCTTTTAAATACAGGTACTTGATGATGGCTCGATACTCCAATTTTTCGATTTTCACAATTTCAGTGGACATCTTTTTCATTTAATTTATTGCGTGACTCTGGTTTACTTTTTGACGTCAAACTTTACACTGACACTTCTAATAAGTTATTGTTCGTTGCTATGGTAACGCAATATTTTGTTTATGCAAGGAACTGGTCTAGGCTAACTAGATATCAATACATTCTCGTAACAGTCGTGTCGTCCACGAATGTTTAAATCAAGGCTTTAATGCAGAGTTATTGCTAGATGATACGAAATTTTGTTGGTCGCTTGAGTCCTGACCTTTCTCTTAATGATTTCTTTCTGTTGAGAAATTAGAAATTAAAGATTTACAGTGGTAATCTGTTTTGAAGATTTAGAACAATTGTAAGCTAGTATTCAAGAACACTGCACAAGAATTTTGAGTTATCAATTAGCAAATGTCAGAGGAGAATTTTATGATAGACTGGGTTATTGTTTAGCAGTGGCTGGAAGGTTATTTGAACATTTATTGCTTTTTTGTTTCAACCTCGTTAAAAAAATTTACTTGTTCTTATTGCAGACTATTATTCTGATTATTTAAAAAATTTTCAATATATAAGAAAACGAAAAACAAGATTAAACTTTGTATAATGTCCACGACTTTGTTTAGATAGTCTATTAAACCATCGCTGGTCTTGTTTAGGTCACAGTTTAAGTTTCCTGGTTTTTTAAAACTTGCAAGAAAGGAAAAATAATTTTTGGCACTAGAATGCATGGTCTAAACGCAAAGTTACTTAAAACTTTCTCACTTTCATTGTTAAGATATTAACATGTTAGCTAACTATGATCAGATTGTTGTTTGTTTCAACGATTTCAAAGCACTACCTATTTTTACTAATAATAATTTTAATTTTCGTAATTTTATCTCTTGTATAAAAAGTACAAAATAAGTAAGTAAGGATACGGTAGTACTATTTTTTTTCTCTACAAGAAACATATTTACACTTTTTCTAAAATAATTTTGGGAGCCAATATTGGAATATTAATTATTTAACATAGAAATCCCTATGGTGCTTGAACCAATTCTACACCCTGTATATGTACCAAATAAGAAGAATTTTCAATGAGGTCAACGATCTACTTGCCTAGGTACCAACCGCCACCTAGTCGACCAAATTAATGCCTACAAACGTTATTTGGTTTCAATAGAACCTCTAGGGTCGGTTCTAACAATCATCTAATTTTTTGAAACAATGAAGAGAAAACCAGATTGAATGCATATTCAGGAGATATCCAACATATTAAGCGCAAAATCTTCGAACAACTCCTAGTTTCAGAAATGCAATCTCGAATCTGTGGATAGGCTAGATTTTCAGTAGCTCATATTGCAAAGCTTAGACAATAAAAAGATCTATTTACAATGTGACAGACATGTGTTTTTTTTCTCTAGCTGCTCTCTTGAGAATTACAAAGCGTAGTATTTAAATTAATGCAAAGAAAAAAAGGTCATTCAGCACTTCACTAATTGAAACGTAAGAAAACTCTGAAAAATGTTTTGGAATTTAAACGGTGCGCGCAAGGACTAAAAACATCAACAGAAAAATTAAACGATAATCTTGAAAAACTATGTATTGTTCATAACAAGTAACACCTCGGTTATAAAAATGTAGATAACCAGTCAATCTCCAACGGTGAGGAATAAGTCGACACACTTGTCGAATACTTCAACTACAATTCCAATGACAAAAGATATAGTGAAGAATTCTTGTCGTATAAAGACCACAAAGAACAACATCATCTACAACTTAACAATGTTTCATTTAATATGCTAAGCTTGCCAATTCCTTTGAAAAAATTAAAGCATAATTTTAATGCTATACTTGATGATATTTTCATCATCTCATGGAAAAATTTGAATAAGAAATTAATGTATCCTCTTGGAATCTCGTGGATCAATATCTAACGTAAAAAATGGTTTTAGGTGATACAGGTCAACCACAGACAATATAATCAGAATCTGAAGTTCACCACGCATTTGTAAATGGTCAAAGGGTAGCAGCTGTTCTGTTAGATATGATATGGTTTGACGTAATGATTTAATTAGACAACTCTAGAGATCAAAATCAGGAGGCAACATAATGTTCCTTATAAGAAACTTCTTACAATCGAAAAGCTTTTATGTTAGAGTAGGACCCATATTCAATATACATTCAACATAATAGGCGCTTTTTGAGTATGATCTTGTTTCATTTTCCATAAACGCCATTGTATCCAAAATTAATTTTCCCTGTAAAAGCAAGTGTATACACAGATAAAATTGGTCTAATACCCTGAGTTTTATTTTTTCAGCCACTAAAATCCAATGTATAACATTTTCAAAAGACACACCAAAAGTGAGATTAGATAGCATATCGGTGAATATAATTTACAAACAGTAAAGGAAATACGTTAC
Organism: Abscondita cerata; assembly: GCA_030710515.1. NCBI lineage: Eukaryota > Metazoa > Arthropoda > Insecta > Coleoptera > Lampyridae > Abscondita > Abscondita cerata. The sequence goes on along the minus strand of JALBCR010001608.1, from coordinate 22,924 downwards.
CTTGGCGTTAACCTCGATTTACAAATCACCTGAAATCATACATCAATCTTCAGAAAAAATATTGTCAATATTCTTTTAACTTACTTCAGGACAGTCGCTCATCGTGGATGATTGCTTATAATAGATCTAGTAGCACCACTCTAAAAATTCTTGACAGAGTTACTCTGAGTATAGGGTTTAGTAACAGTCCAGTTCATAGAGCTTTCGTTGTTTAGCCGAAGAATCGCCATTAAATCTATGGAAGTATCGGTTCATATTGTATTTTCAGATGTGTTATCTAACCCTCGAAACATCAATTACTAACACTGCATCAATCCATAGCACAGAAAGAGATTCTGAAAGAGAAACTACAAGGAATCAGCACAGCTGTTAAAATAAACGAATATAACTATAAGTTTACGTTAGATCCTTTCACTACTGTATATAATGGAAAACTACATGCAATATTTAAACCAGTTAAATACATAGAAACATGTCCCAATGATACTTTGCAATCTGCAGTGAGTTCTTTGACGAATCTTATTACGCAAGCAATAACATTACACGGCAATAGTAATTCGCTTTACAACTTACCATCATAAGGATCGATATTTGTCTTATTTATCTGGGTATTTAAGAGCAAAGCAGCTGATGAGTTAAAACGGTCAAAAACTCCCTTGAACAAATTTACTGAGTACATACCGCTATAATACAGATGTGTATTATTATTATGTAGCTAAGGATGGAATAGACATTATCTACTACTAGAACAGTAAATGGTCTCAGAGGACAAGGTTCTTGAGAAGAATGGAACCCACATTCAAACACAAACAATCAACAGAGATTAGATGATGTTGAACATTTCATGTGCAAGTGTGTTCTATTACAACTCTACAGCAATCTTATCCCTGACAATATCTTATTATATTAAATGGCACCACATTAAGATTTGCGGAAAAACTAAATTTTAGAAAAATCATAACCTCAGTCATATTGAGTAACCTCCCATGCATTTTTTAGTAGCAGGATTAGTTTATGTGTTTTGTTGTTGTATTTCCGCTAATAGCTATAGCGCAACCCTCCCTCCTTCAATAATAATAATAATGAAAAAATGTCTAAAAGCCCTACCTACACCTTCGTTTTTAGTTTTATCTCTATCCACTTTTTGACGTTTCCCTCTCTATCCTTTCTCTCTTTTTCTTTTCCATCCACTAGATTTCCTCAAGGATTTTCCCTATATCTGAATTCTTTGCTTCTGCCTTTATGCTTGCTTGTATTTCTGTTTCCTTCCTTGTCATGTCGTCGTTTATACTAGTTCCCATTAATTTTCTTTATATTTTATTGTAAATTTTTTTCTCAACTTTTTTAAATTTTAAGGAAGTCTGTTTCTTCTATTTTATTATCATCTCCATCTTATTCTAAAACATCTTTTCTTTCATTATACATTTAGCCTTTTTATCATTTTCCTATTTTTCTTTTCCGGGATTATCCATTTTCCACTTTCTTCTTCACTATTTCTTGAACTTCTTTTCCTAATAAGGTTGCTCTGCCTTTATTTCATTAATTATGGCATTGGATTGTTCTTTTCATGATTTTATTTAATCTTATTTATTTTAACATTTTTTGCATGTACGTATATTTGGATAAATTATAATGTGTATGGATACACAGAATAATAATACTTTTAAAACATATGTGTGGATTAGTGTCTTCTAGATTCAGGTCTACAAAGTCATCGTTGATTGAAATTTCTTCTCTAACGTTTCGGGCTAATACGAATGGTGGGTGAGCTTTTTCAGAAGTCCGTTTGTGTCCGATGTTGGATGTATACTCGATGTAATTCTGGCTGCGCAGATTGTATTTATACTGGTCTGAGGAAGGGGAGCAGTTTGCATCGCGCCGGTCAAATGCGAATCTTCATAAGGTGTCGTATAAGTGTTGTTGAAGATCGGATTCTAGGTCGGTGTGAGCTCGATGTGCTTTAAGTCTAGTTTTCGTTGATTTCTTGGTACATACCTTACCACAAAAGCAATGTATACGGTAAACTTCGACTGCTGAGAGACGGCTAAAGTTTTTTGGTTGATTTGAAGATAGAATTCTTCCTATACGGTCTGTGACTTTGGGTATGTATGAAAGATATGCGTAAGCGGTAGGGGATCGAATTTCGATTCTGGTGCTTTGATCTTTCTGACCACAATGATTTTGATCTCTTTTTTGGTGCACCCGTTAGCCTGAAAGGCACTTTTTATAGGTGTTCGAATTCTGCCTGAAGATTATCTGCTCCGCAAATTTTTTGAGCTCGTTCTGTCAGGGTTTTTTGGCCTCGGTGGTGGTTCAATGAGGCATTTAGGTACCTGTCCGTCGTGTAGGTTATACATGATTTTTATTCACATCGTATGTCCTATTACGTCCACGGTTAAGAAAACTAGAAGACGCTAAACTTAAATGAAAGATTATTAAAAATAATTTTGAGATCTGAGAGTAAATGGCCATCAGAATAAAGCAACCTTTAAAATAAGCACAATAATAAAAAAAAATACCTTACGGAGAACTGTGATGAGCTAAATCAAGATGAAATGGAACTGACTAGAGTCTCATAACATAATGCAATCACCACCCATTCCAACGAGAGAGCATAACACCTCTCCACAGGTGGACAAACATAAAAACGCAAATAAATACAAAAAAATTGTAAATAAAAACACAAATTGATATTACTTATTAGCGCACTTTGCAAAGTATAAAAATAAAATTTTAAAATAAGTCAAATGTGACAATTCACTAATGCCAAAATAATTTAAAGAATAAATCAAAAGAAAAATGAAAATACCTTAATAAGTTCAATATAATTCTTGTATTGCTCTATCACAAACAGTAACTCTGTTCCCTCCTGATGTAGATTCCTTTTTTGATTTCCACCCAATGCAAGGAATAAGGAACTTGCCTCCCGCCGCGGTCCCCACTTTCCTTTTCCAAAGCAGGAACAGGCACCTACGGTACTCAAAATGCAAGACTCTCAACTTCTCGAACAATCATATAGTTCAGACACACTTACATGCATAATTGAGATCAACAGTTTGTTAATTAATGTAACTTCAACAATATTTGTTAGAAAAATACAGTCTAACGTAAGAAGAAATATTTTAATTCTTATTCTAACGTTAAAAAAAAAGTTACAAAACTATCAACATTAACCTTTGTTATGGCAACATAATATAAATAATAATTACTATGATTTAAATTATAAATTTGGACGAATTAATATGTATCTTGATGCATATAATACTATTTTCAAAACTTTTCTATATGTCTTTGAAATAATCCAAAAATCAGTTTTCTTTTGCAGAAAATTTTCTTGGTGCATTTCTTTGACACTTTTGTATTAACCATGTATTAGATTGTATAGTAATTGGTAGAATATATTTAATGTCTTGGTCTTGGTGATAATCGATTACACTGATCAAAAGCAATCCTCGTACTATTTTGCAAAAATAAAATTTATAACATATTTTTATGGGTAGAATACTGTCAGGTAACCGCTTAAATATGCAACAAACAATTTTCTCACATTTGCTGTTTTACTTTTTGAAGAGGTCGTTCTAGATTCAAAATGTATTCTACACAATGAATAGATCTTGTACACCGGTTTATATTTAAATTCAGGAATATAAACGTTGGGTGGCCAATAGTCTTTTTTATGAAAACATAAACATGGCAAACGGGAAAACACCAAAAAACTGCACCAAAAAAACTATACTTGGACACGTGTTTCAATAGCTCAGCTACGATCATCAGCAAACCGATACTAAAAATAAAAACAATAGGAAGATTATATATACTATCTGCATGTCACACACCCTTACACTTTATTGATTCTTATATATAAGCTTGAATAATTTCGAAAATCCTATTGACCGTGATTATCATAATTTATAAGCAATTTATGTTTTTAAAATTTCCAATTTTCACAAAAATCAAGTTTGTTTTTATTATCTACTCTTAATTAATTCAATGTCGCCTACTTTATGGCTATTTTTAAGCTTATGCATGGCAACACTGGACTAATCTGAGCGATGATATTTGACATGAGTTGGTGCTCTTTTTAAAACAAGTTTTAATAGGGTTTCTTGGTTTGCCCTATACATACTTGTTTACAGTCTTTACAGTTTATTATATATATTTTCGATTTGTCACACATTTCTATTGGGTCTTGGGATTGCCTAAAAGATTTGCAGGTAAGTTGTTACTACTAGAGATTACTGTTTTATAATCAAATTTTGGACAATATTTTTTAAAGATCTTTGTGTATGTGGGATAATTTGGTATTTTTGGCATATTTCTTATCTATTTTGTTATTACTAGTTCTTAACGCAATGTTTCTAATCTTTAACTTATGTTCATGTTTTCTAATTATGTTTGTGACAATTGATTCTTGAAAACCATTGTATGACACCCAAGCTTAATATTTCGCAGTTCTTTATCAAAGTTTTGTTTTTGACAATGGGAAATGTAATACCTAGAATCAAAAGTTGAAAGATGCAAGTTAACATTGTTAAAAATCTTAAAGATAGAAATTTTTGTTATCTGAAAGCAATAAAGTAGTTATTTTGGACAAAGAGGATTATTTTGAGTCAGTTCAGGTGATGCTTAATGTAGGCCCCATTCATTATTATCTAAAAATCCTCTCTTTCAAAATGATTGCTACATACCTAAGGGTCTTATAGAATGTGAAAAATATTATACCAAAAACAACTTAGGTTTAGGACTAACGGTATCTAACCCGGTTCTTCCAAGAATGTATTGTTTACCTAAGATACATAAACCCGGAAAAGCACTGCGGCCCATTGTTTCAGGTATTAATGCCCTACTTATCTGATATCTAAATGGTTGTCAAATAAATTTAACAACTTTCAATATCAATACCTGCTTCAGTGTTCAAAATTCATACGATTTTATTGAAAAATTAAAACATTGAGCTGACTGAAAACAAAGTTTTAGTTTCATTCGATGTCTGTTCATTGTTTCCAAGCGTTCCGATAGATATCAATTTTAGATTATTTGAAAGATATGTTCCAAAATCATTTAGACAGTTCAGAAGTAGATATATTTATTAAATTAGCAAGATTATGTATGAGTCAAACCTACTTTCAAATTAACAATAATATTTATCAACAAAATTATGGTACAACAATGGGTACCAGCCATTCCGTTTACGGCTAACTTGTTCATGGGTGAATTTGAAAATTTATTTAGATTATTTTTCTAGAGTTTGGTTTAGATACGTAGAAGATGTTTTGCAGTCAAGACACAAAGTTTACAGCCCCATAATTTGTAGAAATTTTAAATTCAAAATTTGACACGATTAAGTTTACCTATGAAACAGAATTCAAACCTTAAGTTACCTTTCTTAGAAACTTTAGTGACAAGAAATGGCAAATAAACTAGATATAGATATTTATCGTAAAGACACTAACACTATGAGGTTTATAACAACTGATTCCAACCATTAGTATGCAACATAAACTTGCATCTTTTCAACTTTTGATTCACCGCTGATTATTATATTTCATTGTCAAAACAAAACTTTCTATAAAGAACTGCGTAAATAGTTAAGGAGATTGCATCATATACAATGGTTTTCAAGAATCAATTGTTACAAAACATAATTAGGAAACATGAACATAAGTTAAACATTAGAAACATTACAACGTTAAGAACTAGTAATAACAAAATAGATAAAGAAATATGCCAAAATACCAAATTATCCCACATACACAAAAAGATCTTAAAAAAAATATTGTCAAAATTTGATTATAAAACAGTAATCTCTAGTAGTAACAACTTGCAAAATCTTTTAGGCAATCCGAAAGACCCATTAGAAAATGTGTGATAAATCGGGAATATATAAAATTAATTGTAAAGACTGTAACCAAGTATATATATATAAAAAAACAAGGAGACCTATTAAAACCGATTTATAGAGCACTTAGCTCATGTAAAATGTCATCACCAGATTAGGTCTAGTGTTGTCAAGTGCATATGCTTGAAAATGGCCATAGAGTAGGCGACATTGAATTAATTAAACTTAAAACGTACTTGATTCTTGTGAAAGTTTGGAAATTTTTAAAAACAGAGCTTATGAATTATGATGATCACGGTCCATGATGATTTTCGGAATTATTCAAACTTATATAAGAATCAATTAAAGTGTAACGATGCGTGACACGCAGACAGTATATATAAGCTTCCTATTGTTTTTAATTTCAGTATCGGTTCGCTGATGATGATACCTTAGCTATTGAATCACGTGTCCGAGTATAGTTTTTTGGTGCCGTTTTTTGGTGTTTTCCTGTTCGTTGAAGTAGATTCTGCAGTTAAGAGATCTATTTCTTTGAACATAAAACATAAATTTAGAATAAATAAAATTTGAGAGCAAAATAAAAAATCTTGAATTAGTTTTTCTTGGAAGTTATATAATACATTGGTAAATGACTCAATCGCTAATATGTTTCTATTTACATTTCTTTGGAAAGGATGGAACAAGAAATTTAATGGTTAGTTAAATTTCATGTTAACTAGACGCTGCACGTAAAATGGTGATAATTTCTGAGTTTAATCCGGAGCTTACACTTACACTCCTTGTTACAATTGAAATTTATTTCAGTCCTCTATCGTAATTCTAAAATTATCAACAAGGAACCAAATATAACATATTGTTTTTTTTATTTGTCACGGTTACTTCTAATTGAGTTATTTCAGAAAAAATTTAATTCCGACGAAATTAAAAAGTTAATCACAGCGCTCGAAGTAACGTTTCTTAAATAGCAGTTTTCCGTCTGTAAACTAATTTTTTTTTCAATTTAGAAAGAAGCGGGAAGTCTAATCTTTGAATCCGTAAATTTATAATTTCTAATCTGGACAAGAACCTTTTAAAAGTTAAATATTCTTTTTAATTTTTAGTTAAACTCTTTGTCTGTTGATGCCAGATAAATTTATTGTTCTACCTAAAACTTGAAAGGAGAAAACTTATACCAATATTGCAGTTAGCGTACAAGTTCATTATATTTTAGTAGATCCTTATAACCAGAAATGCTTTGTATAACGATACAACTGAATTATACGCAACAAAGCGGTCGTGAACTCATTATCTTTAACCATCGCTGAATTAAATTCCGTTATTGTATTACTTTGTTTAAGGCGGCTGTATCAGTATAGAAAGATTTTGCTTAAATCGGTTGAGATTTACTTGGTTTCTAACTTAATTTTCTCCGAAATGGGTGATGGGCAATGGCTCGAACTGCTTCCTTTCTTTTATGTACTCTTCTTTTTTTCAAAACCAGACTCGCTACATCAGAATCCTTTTCCACTGAACGGTCTTAGTGCGTACAATTAAGTCTGAGCTCAAATATTTGACACTATTAAATTTAAGAGATTTTATTGGTGCATTTATTAAGGGTGTGAAACCTTGATGGTCTAATCGGCTTTTATTATCATTAAAGTGAATCAGTCTTATAAAAAATAACAATTTTTACTATTAATAACCTGCAAAATAACAATAATTATTATTTCAACAAAGAGAGATTACATCTTTTGTAAATGTTTTTAATTGTTCTGACATAGTAGTATATACAAAGCAATTCAGTTTCAGAAGACGAGTACGAGTTGCTAAAATGCCTTCTGGAAACGAATTCCTTATACTCATTTTTCTATTTTGGGCTTTTCTGATTTTAAAATAAATATCGCGAGTTTTTAAATTTAGGGAATTTTGAAGTGTAATTACTTGTTGTGGCAATATTTACATTAAACTTTGGTTTATGTGCTAGTTAAAGTTTAATTAGTACATTTATCATGTTTCATTAAAAAAATGGGGTGGAAATAAAAATAAGTAGATAACAAATCTACTGAACATGAATTATGATTTAAATTAATGCACACCGAACGTAATGACAGCGTGGACGTTATCAGTGTTACCACCGTTCGAAATAAAATTGTTCTATTTCTATAAAGAACCTCAATTTCTATAAAAGAACTCATTTGGGTGCTTTTATAGCTCTGTAAGCGACTCAAAATAGAAAAAAAGTTATTAACGAATTTATACACCTAATAAACAAAACAGGAAATGCAAACAAGGAACAAAGACAGTATTCACAATAATGATCAAAACAAAGGGCAGTAACGTAAGAGAGGCGATGATGTTAAACTGGACGATCTATACAAAAAGAGATAATGGTTTTTAATTGTCTACCAAATTAAGGCGTGAACTCATCTTGGATTAAGAAAAATACAGTACTTAAATCAAAACATATCTTAATAGAAATATACACCGTGTATACAATAATAATCAAACAGATGGAAATAAAATGTTAACAGAAGTGTGGATTAATGATATGGAAGTCTATATTGAATAAATCAAAATTGTAAACATAATGGGAGGTACCGACTCATTTAAGATGGAAGATGTACACGAAAACAGATAATGATTTTTAATTGTTTACCTTGGCGTTTAATGCTTGCAATCGTGTATTAATTACCTTAAAACAGGCAAAATATTGTAATAAGCAAAGCTGAAAATCCAAATATAACTTTGTTGAATATACAAAGATACACAATAATAATCGACACAAATTGTTGCGAGCAAAAATCGATAAACTAGATTTTTTAGGCACATTTTAAATTGTTCTTGCCGTATAATTACGCCATTGACTTTTCTCTGTAGACTCATCTACATTTGATTTTTATTTCCGTTTTCGATATTAACTAAAAACCGTGAGTCGATATCTTAACGCATTAAGGAAATTGTCGTAAATGACTAGCTACTACTATTTTCGTTGCATAAATAATTATTTTTGTACTCGCTGCTTGGGAAATGACATTTGATATAAGTGTGTAGTCAATGAGGAAGCTATTTTTCCCGCATCAGTTCGGGAAAAAATTACAAAAACACTGGCATCCAAAGACATTGAAATAATAATATCGTAATCCATATATATTTTTAGTTGTTAAAAATCATTTTCCCAATAATTATTTCTAATAATTAACCTTAAAAATCTACACAAAGTTATTAAAAATTTATAGTGCCATCTATCCATTAGTGTAAATTACTACAACTGAAAACGTCAATTCATAGCACTCTGCTAACTATATTAAAATTTGACATTAATGTAAAATGGTTACTAATATTTATTAACGGAATATTTGCTCAATACAAAAATATTGTACAAATCTCTTAAACTCTTTGCGGGAAGATTATTCTAGCATTCGCGCTGGTTAGAAGCATTCGCTCACTTCGTTCGCTAGATGCTTTAAATGCGCTCATCTAGGGAATAGTTCTTCCCGAACTTGATTCAGTAAATAACTATTACCTGAACGAGTTCGGGAAAATAAATTTCCTGCACTTTGCTTGTTACAAGACCGTAGGAAGTGCGGCATTAGTACGAATCTAGCAAAACCCGTTTGTATTGCATACAAACTAATTTATTTACAGAGATAGTAGTTATAAAAAATTGACACAGCATAATAATATTAACATAAAACTTTTCACGATAAACAATATTTCTAGTTGTAAAGCTTCCGTCCTCCATTACTTTTTTTTTCAGCATATACAGAATTATACATAATACATGTGTGCCATACATACGTTATGTCCGAACAGTAACCTTTGACCTTATTTTGACCTCCCATTAGATATTTTTTTTAAATACACGTTAATACTTTTCTTAAGTTATAACGTAATTATATTTCAAATATGAAGCATTTTGGATGCGTAGTAACCTTTTGACCTTATTTGACCTCCCATTAGATATTTTTTTTTAAATACACGTTAATACTTTTCTTAAGTTATAACGTAATTATATTTCAAATATGAAGCATTTTGGATGCGTAGTTTTTGAGTTTTTATCTATCAATATGCTACAATATAGCCAATTTTCAACTTTGACCTGAGTTTAAAATAGACAATTATAAATTTTGAAATGTATCTATTATTTAGACACTTCCATTTAATTGCGAGTTGAATGATACCACATTTGTCTGGATTAACCCAGAAACAAAAAGCCTTAGCGTTTACAGTCCCAAAAATCTTTAGTAATTAATATATATAGATGCTGGAAATTTCTTCCTCGAAAAGTTAAGTATATTATTGTTTGTAATGAATAACTATAGTAATAATTCATTAATAAATAAATTCACAGCTGTCTAGATTTTAGCGTTTACAAGAAATTTGAGTTGGTAGCACTGTCCCACTGATTGCTTGATTTTTTCTAAATCGGTCATGGCCTTTCAATTTTGCTGCAAATACAAAAATGTGCAATTCTAGTAAAGTTGCAGCAGACTTTCTCAGGCTTCCAGAACCCTGGACCTTTACTGGTCATTGCTTCCTGTAGTCTCGACCACGTTGCTGTCTCAATCGTGGTAAAGGTTTTCAGGTATGAAACAACATGGAGGATGGAGATCTTCAACAGTGTGACAATTGTATTAGTTACCTTGAGTAGGCAAATATTGTAATAAGAAAAGCTGAAAATCTAAATATATCTTTGTTGGGAATATACAAAGTATACACAAATTGTTGCGAGCAAAAATCGACTAACTAGATTTTTTTGGCACATTTTAAATTGTTCTTGCCGTATAATACCCATTGACTTTTCGTTAGTTCACAAATCCCTCGATAGACTCCATCTGGCACATTTGATTTCCTGCTTTCGATATTAAGTTAAACCCGTGCGTCGATATCTTAGCGCATTAAGTAAATTGTCGTAAATGACTAGCTACTTCATTATTTTCGTAGCATAAATAGTTATTTGCCTAACGAGTTTGGGAAAATTAAATTTTCCGCACGAGCACTTTGTTTGCCGCACGATCGTAGGGAGTGCGGCATTAGTACGAATGCTGGAAATTTCTTCTCAAAAAGTTGGATATATTATTTTTGTAACGAATAACTATAGTAATAATTCATAAATAAATAAATTCACAGCGGCTTAGTTTTTGGCGCTTACAAGACATTTGAGTTAGTAGCACTGTCTCAATTTATTGCTTAATTTTTCAAATCTGTCATAGTCTTCAATTTTGCTGCAAATACAAAAATGTGCACAATTCTAGTGAATTTGCAGACTTTCAAATTTTTCAGAACCTTGCACCTTTACTAGTCGTTAAGCTTCCAGAGTTCGGCCACGTTGTTGGCCAATCAGTGGTGAAGGCTTGTGGTAGGTATGAAACAACATGGAGGATAGAGATCTTCAACAGTGTGACAATTGTATTAAGTTACCTTTAGCGTAAGTAAAATATTGTAATAAGAAAAGCTGAAAATCTAAATATATCTTTTGTTGGGAATATACAAAGTATACACAATTGTTGTGAGCAAAAATCGACTAACTAGAGTTTTGGCACATTTTAAATTGTTCTTGCTGCATGATACCCATATTGACTTTTCGTTAGTTCACAAATTCCTCGGCAGACTCATCTGGCACATTTGAATTCCATTTTCCTTCTGTTCTCGATATTAAATTTAAAACCGTGCGTCGATATCTTAACGCATTAAGTAAATTGTCGTAAATGACTGAAGCTACTACTATTTTCGTAGCATAAATAGTTATTAATTAACTAATTTGGAAAATAAATTCTCTCCGCAAGAGCACTTTGTTTGCTGCGCGACCGTAGGGTGTGCGGCATTAGTGCGAATGTGGAAAATTTTTTTCTCGAAAAGTTAAGTATATTATTTTTTGTAACGAATAACTATAGTACTAATTCATAAATAAATAAATTCACAGTGGTTTAGTTTTTAGCGTTTACAAGAAATTTGAGTTGGTAGCACTGTCCCACTGATTGCTTGATTTTTCAAATCTGTCATGGTCTTCAATTTTGTTGCTTTGTCTTGTTGTTTACTGCAAATACAAAAATGTGCAATTCTAGTGAAGTTGCGTAGACTTTTTCAGGCTTCTAGAATCTTGGACCTTTACTGATCATTGCTTCCGTAGAAGAATCGTGGTGAAGCTTTGGTAGGTATCAAACAACATAGAGGATGGAGATCTTCAACAGTGTGTGAATCGTATATTCAGTATTCACTACTAAACAAAATTGAAATTGCTAACAAAATTCAACTGAGTCAACTAATACACTTGTTAACCGACAAGCCATTAACATCTCCATCTTACAAATTTGTTGACATAGAAGGCCCAAACAAACCTTCCACTACCACAGAAGTTGCTGGGGTTGAAATTAAAGAATATACCAATGTCCTAAATGTACGAATTATTTAATAATTGCACTTTTTTATCTTCACCTGAAAACATTGATCACTTTTAATATTCTTAGTTAATTAGTTAGTATCTTTTCCAGATTGTTTACTTTCGTTACACATAATAAAATCCAAAGAACGATTCATTAGAATTTGTCGGGTTATGATCCGTTTACAAAAAGCAGTTACCATTTCACTCCTTACTTTCTGTGCCTACAGGCGGAGAGTGAACGTATTTAGTAACACTCTGTTATAATCTGGTCATAACAATAAAAATATAATTTATATGAAATACCAAACCAGCATCTCAGAGATTGTTTGCCATCATTCACTATTGAAGGATCGACAAACTGAAAATTACAACAATAATTTAACCAAAAACCAACGCTTCGTGTTTAGTATTACTTACGTTGTAGATTTTTTCTTTATAATAAAGGCACTTTTGTAATGTTGATAAATAATTTGTGGACAGCAGGACGACAACCTACCAAAATTTCCCCTATTCACTCGGAAACTAAAAACACCTTGATGCAGGAAATACAACTTTTATTATTTATTATTTTAGGTTATCAGTAAAAAAAATTGATTTTCGATGCGAAGCTCAAACTAACAATGAAAGAAAATTTTTTCTATTACTGAATTTCTTATTTCTTGTTTTTGGTGTCTTTGCTATGTCTATATAACGTCAGATAAAGAAAATATCTTGATTCTTCTCTGATTCTACTTTTTTTTTGCTTCTACTTTCTTGACTAGAGTAGCTGGAGGGCAAGTAAGGCAGGTTCCACTTTAATGTGTCAATAAACGACTTGAATTCGGTTCGGATAGGGTTCGTTTGAGGAATATGCTCCAGTGTGTTCGCATAGTTGTGTAAGTACCATGATCTTGTGACATATGACGTATTGATTGTCTACTCCTAGGTAACTTCTTTCATTTGGCCGTACTTTTCGAGTGTAGAAGGAAGTGTTTCTTTACATCTTTTTAATCTTGCAAATCCTAGGCTATGTCCCTGTATAAATCGTACTGATGTGGTGTTGCGGCATGCGGCTCTTTCTTCATTGCATTTCCAAGGTGAGTGGTTGTCCCTCTGCAGCCATGGCTAGTTCTTTCTGATTGGCGCTCGGATAGCACAATGCCTACGTTTGTATTTACGGATTACCTGCCCTTAGGTCCAGTAGTCGTTGATTGCTAAATCTTCTTCTGATGATGGTGATGATGGTACTAATTATGTTGAAGTGAATGAGAGAAGGAGAGAGAACGAGAGTATAGAAATCGCTAAACAACCCAACCACACAACAATATCGTTGTGGATTTGTATTTTACCACTTTCAAATATTAACCAATTTAGAATAATTCAAACAATAATAATAATTTTATTTTTAGGAAAATCTTGAATTTTCACACTCGTTTTGAAAAATTTCCACTGTCTCTAATACAAACCTGCTATTAAAAAAACCTCAAAACCTTATAATACTCAGTCAAATTATTTCGGATTTTATTAAGTGAAGTTGTTTGATATTGGGAATGTTGATTTTATTGTTGCTGAAAATATTTGTATTAGCAATGAATTCTACTAAAAATTAATTAACTGGTATGATTTTTTGTTTATTGGCAAAAAGACTTTAGAGTTGTAGATATCTGACCAAACAAGTTTTACTAAAGTTTAGAAAAGTTACTTGGTAGTTATACCAAAAACTGATATGTCTCCAATAAACAATGAGTAATAAGCAAAAGAGCTGCCGATAATGATAACCAATTAACTCTTATTTTAACGCGGCAGAAGATCCCAATGCAAGTCAAACTAATGTTGCTGAATTAGTTAGTCTAAGTGACGTACGCATTCGAAGAATCTTAAAAAAAATTCATTTTTATTTTAATAAACGGATGCGGTGGAGATCATTTCCATAGCACAGGAAATAGCAATGAGCAACCAATTGTATTTGGGTCCAGGTCTTTACCAAAATTTATCCTTTAAAATGATTGTATTTTCAACGTTGGTTAGAGTAAAGTCTTCCGAATATACGTATGCTGGAGAAACAATGGTAAAGAATCGAACAGTGCAAAGTTGTAAAAATTGTTCTTTTGGAAAAACTCTAAACATGAAAGTCCTTTACAAAAAGATATAAAGCTTTTTAAGTAATCGTTAAGTTTTATATGATAGGAGTTATAGATTTACGACGAAGGTTGGCCAAACTGTATATATGCAGAAGCATTTTTGTAATTACCTAGATTTCTTTCAGTGTAGAATCTGTTTTGATGTATAAGTTGACAGCTTTGCGTGTGAATTTGGTTATTTTCCTGTCTTCTTAAATGTTCTTGAGATTTTTTGCTGTACGAGACCTATCGAAAAACTGGTGATTTGTTTGAACCATTTCCTAACCGGTGGTTTTCATTTATTCTCGTCTGTAGATATTACATTCGCATTCAGTAGACTTTAATTTGGTCATGGTTATCAAAGTAGTGACCTTGTTTTTTGGTTTAAAACTCGATTGTGCTTTTAACAGTATAGTCAACGCTTATTTAATACGCAAATCAATCATAATAAATTTACACTGAAATCATTTTTATTTATATAAATGCAAATATTTACGTAATAAATTCGTTTTTATCGCCTATCGTGTGTTTTCTGTCACCCGACTTTCTTTGCTTAAGTGATGTCAATGGCGTTCTTCGTAATAGTTCTTTATCTGGACTTCGGCAAAAATAGTAACGGGATACAGTTGAGGACAATATAATTTTTACTAAAACAACTACACTACTGAATTGTGAAACAGTAACAAGTTTGAAAACTTAACATAATCCTAGTACTTAAAAAATTCAAATTTAAGCTTAAAACTCAAATTAATTTCTGTATTTCATATCATATTAAATGTAATATCTGCAGTAATGCTGAAAGCTTTAATTGTTAAAATGGATTTTCCTAGGGACTTATAATGAAGTAACTTCTGTATTAAACTTATTATTTAAAATTCTTTATCGCTTTACTATGCGATTTTTTTCAAAGGTGTTTTTGTTGCAGATTGGAAGTTTTGGAAACTTATTCCAACCCTCGTGATTCCCGACAACAGTTAAGTCAAGACGAAGCTGAAGTGAAATGTTTTACTAGTCCTGACAGAGAGCAATTTCAGTCGTATAGACAGGTAATTATCCATTACTTAACATGAATGTAGATAATTTCACATAGTAATAGCAAAATATGTAAAAAGTAAAAGTTGGTGTGACTCTCGGCTGCATTATTTTTTTCTGTACTCATAGCTATATACGCTAGTTCTCTAAAATACAGGGTGGGGCACTACAACTAATTATTCCGTCGTATTAAAATGACAAATAGTGTAAAATCTTAAGGCATAACTACATAAATGGGTATTATTTTCGACTACATTTTAAAAATATTTTGATTGTACAGGTGTGCCAGAAACAGGTACTATATTAGAGTTGGGTTATTTTAAATAGAACACTCTGTATTTTTTTATATTTTTGAATTGTACGATAAAAAATAATGTATGTTCTTTAACATGTCCCTATGCCTACTTACTTCCGTTTCTTGAGCGCTGGCATGGGGGACATTGTTTTGTTACCAAAATAGTTGCACGATAATATCTGATCTGTAATTAAATTAAAACTGATTTTACCTGATTTGCAGACTCTCCAACAAAATACAATCACTTTAGGATAAAGTAAGAACAAACAGTTTCACATACACCACCACCTTACAAAGAGATTTTAAACATCCTTCGAATATTTACTTTTATGTTATGATGTACAGGGTGTTTTAATACTACCGCATAACACCAATCACTTAAAACTTAAATAACTTGCTTAACTTAAATGGAACATCTTGTATTGGTGTAGCCTGTTGAAACTGGAACTAATTACCTTTCAGTCGGTATTAGGGTCACCAATCCCTAACTCTGATAGTTTTCGAGAAATCTTAAAATCTTGCTAATTTAACAATTTGGAATTTTACTGAAATCTAAGTAACCTGTGAGAAATCCGTAAAATGAACAGTGTCTTGCAACTATTTTTAATGTTTTTAATCGCAGCTTGAAATATTAACCTTAAAATAATTTTTTTAGAACATAATGAACAGAAATGTGTTTCTGACTTACCCCGGGCTCTAAGAGTCAGCCGAATCACGCCCACCCGTCACAAACAACAACAATCATTATTTGTTACAGCAAAAACCGAAGTCACACTTTAACATTAGCAAGTTTGTTAAAAACATTCTAAAGACAATGGTTTTAGAACTATTAGAGCGATTTTTATCACAGTCTTAGTTAACAGGTTAAAGAGTTGACTTAAAAGTTTGCTCAATGTTTTACAGTGTGATCAATTTTTGATGTATCAAATAACGGTTGCTGTTGTTTAAACATCAGTAAATTGTAACCTTAGCCAGAGGATTCGACTGACTAGAGCCGGGATGTAACTAGTCATAATCACATTTCTGTTTATTTTTTTCTGAAAAAAATAAATTTTTTAAGATAAATATTTAAAAATCAATTGGACCTTTACATTTAAAATGGTTGCAAGACAATGTTCATTTTACGGATATCTCACAGGTAACTTAGATTTCAGTAAATAGTAAATTGTTAAACTAGCAAATTTTAAAATATCTGGAAAACTATCGAGTTAGGGTTGGTAACCTAATATGGCTGAATGGTAATTAGTTCTAGCTTTCAACAAGCTACCCAAATTCAGGGTATTTAATTTAAGTTAAGCAAGTTTTTAAGTTTAAAGTCGGTAGTGTTACGCGGTATTATTAAAAACACCCTGTACATCATAACATAATAGTAAATATTGCAAAAAAGATGTTAAAATCTTTTAGTAAGATGGTGTAAGTGAAAGTTGCTTGTTCTTACTTATCTTGAAATTATTGAATTTTTTGAGGTCTGCAAATCAGGTAAAATTGATTTAACTACGAAACGAAAGTAAGTAGGTATAGGGGCATATTAAAAAACATACATTATTTTTAACGTACAATTGAAAAATAGAAAAAAAATACAGGGTGTTCTATTTAAAATAAACCAACTTTAATATGGTACGTGTTTCTAGAACATCCTGCACAATCAAAAATATTTTTAAAATGTGTTCCAAATAATTTCAATATATGTATGCCTTAAGATTTTTAATATTATTTGTCGTTTTAATGTTACAGAATAATTTGTTGTTATTGCCCCACCCTGTATATTTTAGTTAATTTTGATTAATGGAAATTAATTAATTAATTAAAAAAAATTTAAATATATGCATAACGGGCACAATACTAACTGAATAGTTTTTATTAGTTTATTTTAAAAACGACAAAAACACGGTGGTATTAACCTGCAATTTCTTTCAAGCATTATAGTTTAATACATCAAATTTCTGTGCCTATAATTTGTTCTATTTAGAATATAAACGATTACAGTATTAAATGATAAATTATTGTGGGCCAAATTTAAGTAGTAACTCCAACAAAAGAAAAATCAGCAACTACCATTGCATTATCTTTCATATTGTGGTACTTCGGTTTACAGTTTATTTACCATAAGTGAAATGCATGTCTTGTGACATCTCGTGTATAAATAACACGTACAAATAGTATAAACTAAGTAATGCCAACAGATAACTGTAACGACGATTGAATGTTTAAATGCAAATCGTTATCTAAGCGATAACTTAGAATGCATAACACACTCGTGCCGATAAACCCCTTCTGTACAGTAGCATGCACGCACGAAGAAACACCTACGTTAACGAATTAAAATTGACCTTTTCTCAAGGTTGTGAATTAAGTAATTTCTAAATAAGCATAAGTGCTTATAATTCGTGGTCTCTATTTTATATACTTAAATTTACTGATCATGTCCTTATTTAAAAATCAGGAAATTACTTTTTTATACTTAGTAAACTCTAATAATCATCATAAAATAAAAGTCTCTATTTTAAATGAAATCAACTTTCGGGTGAGTTGCCAATCTAAAAAATCGTTTTCTCTTTTATCTAATGTTTTACGCTTCGATAAAGTTTTTTACAAAACATTGGTTTTATACTATCGCAAATTCTGGTACGATAAACTTTCAAATCAAGTAATAAAATGTCTAACGTCGAACACAAATTTGGAGTTGCAATGTATACAGTGGATATTAGAACGATGACATTATGTTTTAAATTTAAAAATATCAAAAAATATACAGACGTAAAACAAATTGCACATATCTTAGTCAAAATAATAAGTTTTTTAGAAAGTACGGTATAAAGCAAAATTGTGCGTTTAAAAATTACAGATTAAAAAATAGAATTGTTTTGGTGTTTTTTGGTTTTTTCATGTAAATAGACGCTGCAGTTTAGTGTTCCATTCTTACAGTTTTGGGTAATTCCTAGATCCAGTGGCTGGCAATGGAATGTGGTGTTTAGGGGTAGAAAAACAATGTTCACATTTACAAGAGTCACTTTGGGTTCAGACGTGGCATTATCCAGAAATAATAAGACTTTTCTATTTTCTTTTTTATTTTTTCATCAATTTTTTTAGCCAGGAAGTCATAATCTCTACTGTCATCCAATATTTTTTTGGCGTGAGCTTAATGAGCCTTTTTAATTGCACTTCTCTGTAATGACTGTCTATTGTAAATCGAACAAATTCTTTAAATCCCTTCTTAAATACCGGTAATTACTTAAGCCTCACACAATAAACAATTATATATTATGCACAACTTGAACGCTAAGCTATTGTCTACTAATGACCTTCACTAAGAATAGCTGGAAATAGGAGGTAGAATTACATGTATTTTTCCAAGAAAGTTTACAAATAAGTGGCCGTGGCCGTTATCGAGAGGTGGTCGCTATTGGGAGGGTCATTAATATGGATATTGTCGTATAATTGGTTTTGACTTGGAAAACTTGGCCGGTTTTAGAGGTGGCCGCTTTTAAGATATGGCTGGAAATAAAGATTTTACTGTATCATAAATGTAAAAAACGCGTTTTGTAGCAATGTGAACTAAAAAGTAAAAAAAACAATAAATTGTATTTTGGATATTCTTAAAATGAAGAAAACAATTTGAATTTTAATGTGTGATTTATCAATTTGGTTGACAACCATTTTTAACGCTTATCAAAAAAAACTTTATATTTTTGATTTTTGAGTTTGTTTGTGGACAAAATTACATCAATTTGAAGAGATAAGGGTGGTGCGTTAAAAGATATCAATTTTACCTTTTTTATTCCACGGAAAAATGTTTGTGGAAGTTTTAATCTTTCAATTTAAACCACGTTTGGAAGAGTCTCGCTGCAGTTAGAAGAATATTGATACCTGGATAGACGAGCTATGCTTCATACAGTGCCCATGTTCTAATGATAACCTGGACGAACTTTCTGTCAAATGTTTTTAATGTATTAAGTGGTTCCATATTTCTTGTGCTGACTTATCTGATGAAGAGAAATGGATATCTCGGAGCTGTCAAGATGATGAAAATGAAGACTATATATGCCCTCATTGGCCCACTTGATATTCCACGGTCATTTAAGTCGCTGAGAGAATTGAAAATCCTTGTAAGTGTAAAGCATAAAAACAGGATTATTTCAACCTCATCTCAACTTTAACAATCAGTAGCAATTGACAACTTTTTCGACTAAAATTGAAAGTTCAGTACATCTTTTCAATAATTAAAAGAAACCCGCAAGGAGCTTACTGTCAAATTGCTGGTCGATTGTTTTCTTTAATAGAATCTTGCATCTCTTCAAGATGTATTTGAGTTTCCGTATGTAACATTAAGAATTCCATCTGACCATAAAGAAGATAGTCTTACATGAATTCTTAAGAATAATTGTGCTGCCCCACCTCAACATAGCATTAAGGATTTGAAGAATCAGCAAACAAAACTACGTGATAGAGTTTAGTCCAAGTTAAATAACGGAAAAATTAAAGGAGCTATCCAGTTACTTTCATCTTCTGGCAATATTGCAAATGCGGACATATCAAGATCTAAAACTGAAGTATTCAACTTCTATTCGTCCAACGCTACCAGAAGTTAAACCGATTGTTCTATTTATTGTTAATTCTTGAGATGATGGATTTAATTTCTTCATATACTCTGGCTCCGCTAGTGCAGTTGATTGCGACCACAACATTTGAAGGATTTGACCTCTAAATGTAGCGGAAGTAATGGGCTTCGGCTGGTGATTGCTCTGGTTAAATTAGTTAATTAATACTAAATGAAGATGTTAACTCTGCAGTCGTGCCTTTTCTTTATGGTGCTAAATTATTTGTTTTAGCAAAGACAATGGCGACATTCGTCCAATTGCTGTCGGGACTATTACTGTAAAAGTGGATTTCTCTAATGCCTTTAATTCTATTGATAGAGAAGCAATGCTCACAGAACTTTTCTCTCACGCTCCAAAAGCGTCAAAATACTTTAACGATTGCTATAAGACAAAATAATTTTTTAGTTTGGAAAATAGACAGAGCCTAGCAGGGGGATCCTGGAGGTCCTTTACTTTTCAGTTTAGGAATCTATAGGATCATTAAAACCCTTTCCGCAGAGTTGAACCTGTGATATCTACTAGATGACGGGACTTTGGGAAGACCTGAAAGAGCTTATCTGTAAATGTAAAGAAGTGGGCTTCGAAGTAAATTTAAAAAAATGGGAGATTTACTTTTGTAGAGATGTGGACCATCAGGTGCTTTCAAGCTTTAATGTTGTGGCTCCTGAAATTAATTAATTCAGGAAGACTTTACTCTATTAGGATATCCAATAAGCTACAAAGAAAGTATTTAAGAAAAAGTTGAATGAGTTATAGCGACTTATCTCTGATTTGAAGGAGTTGAATCGCCATACAGCGTTTTCTTTGTTGAAGAATGCTTTGGAAATTTATTTACCTCTTGCGCACTACTCCAATGACTGGATTTCGAGATATTCTTAAATCTTTTGATGATAAAATGAAGTCTGGATTTTCATCAATTCTAAACCTCACTTTTGATAATCCAGTTAAATAACAAATTGCTACTCTACCAAACTAGGCGGAGTTGGAATAAAAAAGTTTACTGACTTTCACATGCCGGCATTTTTGCCTTCCGTAACTGCTACATTTGGATTGGTTTCTTTAATTATGTCTATTTCTAATGAAGTGAACTTTTCCATTATTAGTGGGTTTGACGACAATTATCAGACTTGGTGTAATCTGACTTCTTCTAGAATTCCAAAGAATATCACATTAAATCATCTTATTCAACGTGGAGAGAATGGTGAACAGCATTAATTTTACCAGTGAGAAGGACAAGGTACGATTTTTAGCGGCGAGTAGTCCTCACTCTAGCGCCTGGCTCAATGCACCTTTATGTGAGAAGTTGGGACTCCAGACACTAGTTTTCAAATTGCAGTTGCTCTGAGATTAGGATTACCTTTATGCAAACCTCATAGGTGTGTCTGTAGTAAAAGTTATGAGAGATGCGGTCCACGGTTTATCGTATGAAAAGTGCTAGTCGTTATTCCCGTCATCAGGAAATGAATTATATAATTAATAAAGCATTATCTTTTGCGAATATTCCGTCAAGACTTGCCTCACTGGACCCTTCAGATGTGATAACAAGAGGCTTGATGAATGTCACTCACACCTTGAATTAACTGCCTTAACTTAGTTTGGAATGCTACTTGTGCTAATTCTATGACTACTACACATCTATCTAGATCATCAAATAAACCAGAAACCGCAGCAGAGCCAGCAGCTCGAATGAAGAAAGTTGATATCTTTAATCAAGGATGTCTTTTCATGCCGATAGCGGTCGAAACACTTGGATATTGGAGCCAGGATGCTATTTCGTTTATAGATGATCTGGAGACTCGAATTGCTCTAGTATCTGAAGAGAGAGGCATTCTAAATATTACCTAATTCAAAATTAAGCTTCGTAATTCAACGAGGAAATAGTGCAAGTATTATTTAGATTCTTCCTTTGAATTTCCCTTTGAGGAGATATTTTTAATTTAATAAAAAAATTCTGTGCAATAATTTATTTTAATCCTGTGAACAATAAAATAAGATATCTTTAAATTTAAATAAATCCTAAAATTTACAAGAATACTTATAAATTTTAAAATTGTTAAAATTTAAAAGTAATCATTAGTAAAAATTTAAATGTAAATCTTTATGTTAATTCGGGTTGCATAAAAAAACTAGATAGCGCTATGCACTTTAAACGCACACATGTCGTTACAATTAACTGTTGGCATTTTTCTTAGTTTATAAAAAAAACTGACTTTTAATAATAAAAATTGTTGAAATTATACGAATTTGTTAAATAGTAGTACAAAAATAAAACAGTTTTTCACAAAAGCTTTGATATTGGTTTTAAAAATTTTAGCATTATTTTTTAAAATTATTACAGGGTAAAAAACCGTTAATTAGAAGTTTACGAAGTTCTGGTCAAAATGAAAATTTGAAAGTCTACATTATTTCAGACTTCTATCGCTTCCGATTATTCCGAAGTCGCTATTTACTTTGTTATTTTAAATGAAACAATTTGCATATGTATGCATCATCATAATTTTGAATCTTTTATTAAGCTGAATTTTTTATCTATTTTTTATGTGTTTTGAGAAAATTGGTAATTTTTAAATTGACCAAAACCGCAATTGATCATGAAAAAAAAGTTGAATACCGTAAGGCTAATTCCAACGCCTCTATTCAAGCTGTCAAAGGTCTGGAAATCAATAGATAGCAATACGTAACTGAACGAAGTACAATGGA